>JAJOOH010001011.1:0-38359 GCA_029582605.1 Solanum gracilifrons
AACATTTACTGCCCAAAATATTTTCTAAGTTCAAATGTTGTTGCAATTTTTTTCTTAGGTTGTTTTTATTTCTTTGAATACTAACAAGTCCCTTATGGATCCGTCCCGTCGATTGATAGAGGAGTCAGGTGGAGAGGAGTATGCACCAGAGCACACTAGAGGCTCCCCCAATGCTCCTTTGTCCACGAGGCTATGAAATAGGAAACTATTGGTGTCCAATGAGGAGAGATTATCAAGTCATGAAATTGGCCCTAGTTTGAGGAAGGGGCCAGCCTTTGGGATAGTCGTAATCCTTCTCCAGTTCCAGCGGTACACAAGCCTCAGCATCTTATGACAATAGCTCTGGCGAGGCTCATGACTCCCCCGACATACCAATGCATCTTATAATTTTGTCCATAGAACCGAACAAGTGGTGTGTACAGGGACAGTTCCAGATATACTATGATAGGTAATAATAAGAAAAAATCAGAAGATTGCCCGGATAGTTATTGAGGAGCGCTGGATGCTTACTGGGAGCCTCCACACTCTACCTACTATTCATGAGCTTTTCAAGAAGCACAGATGTGACTGGATGGCGGAGAGCTTGTTCAAGTACAGTGAGGATATGGTGCGGGAGTTTTTGCTTCCTATGCATCTACAGTGCAGAATGATATGCGACCACGAGCTATGTCAGTAGCTCAGACTCCTCTACAAGCCACATTGGTACATGGTTTCTTTGTTGAAAGTTTAGAGACAACTGATTAGTCCACAAATTGGACTAATTTAGGGTTTTATTTTGATAGAAATAGTGTCCTCATATGATTATTTTGTCTAAATATCTGATGAAAACTCTTAAGTTTTAGGTATTTGAAGTTTTAGTGAAATCATGGACACTTAGGCGCAAAAAGGAACAAAAAGGCTGAAAAGAACAAAGAAGCTGAAGCCTGAGCATCACCAAGAATACTTTGTGATTCGCCGAAGGAACGCACTCTGCCCTTTGTTCCAGTACGCGAAGCCCTAAAAGAGCAGGATCAAAAAGGTGATGAAAGGAGCAGTCGGCGCTTAGCCAAATAGTTCCGCGAAGTAGTACTATGTCGCCCAATGACATAGATAATGACGATGTTGAAGGCTAGTGCAAGACGGCGACGAACTATACCAAAGGGCGAAGCGCCGAGTTAATCAGCGATTTCGACTAACCTCGCCGAAAGATTCGCCTTCACTATATTCTGAAGTCTATAAATACTAAAATTGTTATTAATTTTTAGGAGTCGAACATTTATTATAATTTTCACAATAGAATAGTACTTGTTTGATATTTTCTCTCAAGTTTGGAGAGGGTTTTTTGGGAGACTTGAAAAAAAGAGGATTTCAGCTTCCCCAAGTTGGAAGTGGGTATTCTCCATTCTTTTTCCTTTTCTTAGATGAAGTTTTAATTCCTTATACCCATTTGATTTTAGTATCATTTTAGGTGTATTTTGTTATTTCTTGATGTGTGGCTAAAAACTCCATTCTTGGGGTGTCATTTAGCAAATATGTGTTGATATTGCTGTTGGGTCTTGCTTGTTGATAGGTTAGATGTATTTTAATGGTGATTTCACCTAGTGGTTGTGGTTTAATTTAAAGGATTTGTAGTTGCAAATACAAAACCACCCATGTGTTTTCGGCTTGCCCGATAGGGAGGTCACGAAACCAAGACCGCTAGACTAATGGCCTAAAGAGTGGGTCGATATGAGGTTCAGCTCGAGAGGGTGAGCCCTAGTCCCATATCCTAACACTCAGCTAGAGAGAGTGAGTGGGGTAAGGCATAGGATGGCCTTCATGCGGCAAATGGGTGTCAAAGAGCAACGTATTTGAAACGGGGTAAGTTACCCGAGAGGGAACTTATTTCCATCTAAAGCTTAGCCTAGTCACTATTATGTAGCAAATTTCCTGTCAAAAACATGTACCCAACAATTTATCTCAACTTGGTCACACCCCAAGAACTTGTCCCCATACTTGATTTTCTTGTTATTTTTGTTGATTTTACTACTTGTGACAAAACTCCCATTTGATATTTGACACCTTTGTGTCACCCCTTTTAATCTACAATGTTATTAATCGTTAATGTCTTTAGCTACGACTAGTTAGTACTAAATTTTATTTTCTATTAATTCTCAAAACCACTCCATTAGGACGCGGCCCCAACCCTTGGTTGGGTTACTATATTATCGAAGATCGTAGAGACTCGTACTATAGGTTAGTGTCGTTGGTCTCGATAAGCATCAAAATGGTGCCACTGCTGGAGAGTGGCGTTGTTTGAGAATTTTTAGATTAATAGGATTTTGGTTTTTCTTAGTTGTAGTGTCACTAACTTAACTTTAAGTTTTGTTTTTCGTTGAGTTGTCCATTTAGATGAGTATGGCTGAACAGAGTAGTGGCAATTTGGTTGAAATGAGGCAAGGAGTCCAAAAGGACCTCACACTGACCGCACTGGCATTTGAACTAAACGACTTGGCCACCAAGATATCAGAGATGGAAAATCAATGCACAAGTCTTGGGAAGTACATACCCCTACATGAGTGGAGGGAGTCTAGAAACCATGAACACAGTTGTGTTAAGGATACGCTGCAAATCATTCTCCTAAAGGTCACTGAACTGGACTGAGTGATAAACGAGAACGTTGAAGTGTTGAACCAAATGGTTGGTTCTCACTCTAGATTGATCCAGCTGATCAGGTCACTCTTCAGTTACGCAATGCCTCCCCTCCACTCAAATGACCTATTAGGGTTGCCTGGTAAAGCTAGGGTTGACCCCAATAAGGGAGATTGAGTAAGGACATGCGTCGTGCCACGACGTTAACTAAGGCGTTTCTTGAGAGGAAACCCAAGGTGATGTTGCTTTAAGTTATTCTGTTCGAATAATGGTGTGCTGATTTTGTAGGTTAAAGTGAGAAAAATGTTGAAAAGTGCAAGTTGAGGAGCCAAGGATCCAGTTGGCGAATCGCCGAACCTATCGGCGATTCCAATTTAATTCACCGTTCTGACCACAAAATAAGGGATGTCCTGTAAAACTAGACGAGATGAGTATGCGTTCGGCGCATCGCCAAGTTGATCGGCGACAAGACTAACATTGTCGAATGGCCGAGAACTGAACAGTTATATACAGACCAAAGGTCAAATTTTTGAATCTCTCACTTTCCCTCATTTCAAACTCCTCAAATTCATAGCAAAGGTACTTTTTCTTAGATTTTACCCTAAATTAGTATTTTAGTTGGTGAATAATGCTTGGGGTTAGATTTCTTTGCTACCTAGCGTTTCAAAAAGCAATTTAATCTGCATCAAAGGTTAGTCTATAAAACTCCGAACTTATTTTTGGATAATTTTGCACTCTCTTTCAGTTAAAGTATCAAGATGTTATGTGTGGAGCCTCTCCGATAGAAATAGGGTGTTGTGATGCTATTGTTAATTCAAAATTTTTGCCTGAAATGTTTTAATAGTCGAATGCCTTAGTGTTTGTGTTTTGATTTGAATGAACTTGAAATGGGTGTTACGTAATCGTTGTTAGGTAGGTTGTTCTAAATAACGAAAATGAAGTGGCCCATATTTGTGCTAAATAACGAAAATTTCTCAATGAAGGAATGGGTGACAACATTCCTAAGGGTAATCGTAGTTAAATAGCCAAATTTGGTAAAACCGGAAGAAGTGTGAGTATTTCGGGGTGATGTGAAGTATGGGTCTTGTGTAAATATAGTGTATGCATGCTTTGATTTTGTTTCCAGGGCTTGTAAGGTCAATTTTAAGAAGTGGGTTGAAAAATAGGCACGTTGAATCATTCGGTGAGCTGGGTCGTGCTCGCCAAATGACTCGACGATTCCCATACTGGTCTTAGATCTCTCTTCATTCATGTCCATAATGCTGAGAGAAATGTAACTTTTGGCGGACACATTTATGATAGCCGAAAGTAGTCGGTGACTCGCCGATAGAACTTTAGACCGCCCTTTGCATGCTCCATTTGCCCTCTTTCACTGTATCTTTTGGCGGACAACCTTGTCGTCGCCGAAAGTAGTCGGCGTCTCACCAAATAGAATTTTTCATCGCTACTTTTCCTAGATTTCAAGCTAATCCCTTCGGCGAGTTTGACCTAGCTCGCCAAAGAGATTTGGCGACTCGCCGATCCATCGGTGAGTCCTTCTGTAATAAGATTCTCTGTGTTTGTGTTGTGTTTCACCTAATCTCTTGATATTTTGTAGATATGGTACGCACAAACTTAAACGAGCTACCTCAGGAAAAGTCAAAGGGAATTACAATCAATGAAGCAGAATCACGTCCTTCACCAAAAATAAAGCAAGATCTCCCACCGGGATATAAAGGGAAACGAAAGAAGCATATCGCTAGAAAAGGGTCAGCTATTGAGCCAGATTTTTCTGAGTCGGAAGATGAACAACCCTTGATTCACTTACAGAATAGGCTCAGGGATAGACCTCAATCTAAATCTATCAGAGTTGCATCAGCTGCAACTTCTCTGACCACCTGTCAGCCCCGGCACCACCTTCAGTGGCCCCTGCACTTCTCGTAACTCCACCTCCACCCAGATTGCTGAACATATTGAAAGGCGATGGTTTACAAACTATTTGAGAAGAAAAGTTACTATCTATGGAGGGTTTGGAAGGTAAGCATGCTGAGGTGCTTGACACTCTCAAGTATCATGAGTTCGAGCAGTTAACCAGGCCACGGGTCCCTTACATCCCTTCATGGTTTTAGGAATTTTACTCAGCCTACGGGGAGTTGGCCCCAAAAAATCAGAAAATGGCTAGTGAGTTCTGACCGGTGAAGTCGATTATGGTTAGAAGCAAGGAGGTGAAGTGTTAGAACGAGCATACTAATGATGTACTAGGTTGACCACTGCACTCGGTACTGCCTTACCAGGGTTTTCCTATCGTTCCGTCCCTAGATGATTTGAAAGGTTGGTTATCTCCGATGATATCTGACATCACTCTGAGGTGGTTGGGTGCAGGAGCTCCGATTGAGAAGAGGGATATGAACATCACCTCTAGGTACTGGTTTGGTTTCATCTGCAGCACTATCATGCCATCCTAGAACGAGTCCATTCTACGTCATCCTAAGGAGGCTTGCCTTGGTTCTATCATGGCCAGGAGGCAGATCGACCTGGGAGCCAAATAGACGCAAATATCTCTGCCTTTTCCTATTCTGATCACCGAGTTATGTCGGCTTGCTGGAGGACCCCGGGATCCTACCAGTGATATAGAGGGAACCCCGTCTTCTTCCACCGATATCCGGTGTATATAGGCAGAGTTTACGTGAGAGGAGGTTGGCAGGAGGAGAGCAGCCCCAATAGATACTTCTCCAGAGGTCGATGTTGACTCATTGCCAGCAGAGGCACCCTCATTTACTCCGGCTTTAGAGCCTTTAGGTATACCCACTTCTTCTTCTCCTTCACAAACTCCAGGTACATCCTCTTCCTACCAGCCTGCCAGGATCACTTAGGCCATAATCCTGAAGATGGGGCACTTGGCCTATTCAGCTCATGTGAGAGCTACCCAACTGGAGAGGTCTATTCCAGGGATGATAAATAGGCCCATACTAGCAGCACTTACCCCACTTCAGACCGATGTTGATACGCTGAAAGTGAAAGTCATTGCTTGCGAGTGCAGACAGGGGGAAGCCTCTGAGGTGGCAACTTTAAAAGCCGAGATAGCAAGTTTGACGAAGGACGTAGACTACCTTAAGTCTACTAACTTCACTTTACTAATAAGAGAGGGAAGATGATGAGGATTCTCCTGAGACCATCGGAGATGTGCAGGGGGATGGTGCAGCACATGCAAAATTGGATGCAGAGACCGATGAGGAGTTGATACCAATGGATTCTGAGGAGACATAGGAGAGTAGAGATGAGGGAATATTCAGAGACTTGCTAGATCTTATAGAGACGGTTGTGCAGCTGGTGATCCAGACATTGCCGGCTGAGACGTCCACAACAGCTCCTAGCGGATCTGGCACTGCTATTCAGTCTGAGACTACTTCGGGCACTGATGCCCATATACAGACTGCTCCATTAGCCACTGAGACCCTGATTGAGAGAGAGAGACTGCATAGACAGGACCTTTCATCACCTTCTCTCTGTCTTATTATATTTTTTTTACTTTTGATACTTTTATTTGCATTCGAGGAAAAATTGCTTTTATTTGTGGTGGGGTGAGGCCTATACTTTTTGTGCTGATAGTCGTGTTTTGTGTATATATTTAGGTTGTTCTATTTTGAATTGTGTGAAATACTACTTTTCTGTGGATGTTTGAGCTTCTGGCTCCTCCGATTTTTAATTGCAAAATGATTTTGACCCTTCCAAATTTTTTTGAATTTGTCGTACATTTTTGCTACCCCTCGTGAGTTGAATGCGGCTGTTCTTTTGCAAAAATTTGAGTCTCAATTTCGATCAATATCAATGACTTAAATAGTGCCTACAATCGAACGAACATGAATGTATGGCTACGATGAGGCCAAATGAAGTTGCATAGACAATATGTGAACTCTTTGCATCTCGTTGTGATTAGCCATTTATCAAATTGATTCTCGTGTCATTACTGTTGCACACTAGCAAAAGTGTGTAGTCTTGTTTGACTTAAGTGTCGATGCCTTGTGTGATAAGCTTACTTTGAACCATGCATGAATAAACCTAGAATTTTCCCCGTTAGTATGATTTATTTAGAAAGGTGTGCTCTTGAAATGATATTAGGCAACTTTAAAGAGTGTGAGCCAAATTTGACATATACCTCTTTTGTGGCCTACCTGTGAGCGTGTGAACCTCTCTTGAACACCCTTTGAGCCTTACCTTTCTTTGGAAGAACCTTGATGAACCCTAGATCTTACTTGACCCACTACCTATAATCCTCTTAATTTGTGGTTTAGTGAATAGCCAACTTAGGCCAAAAGCCTAAGTTGGGGGTGTGGTGAAAAGGAAAAGTAGAAATCAAGAAGTACAAGAATAATCCCCCTTAACCACTGGTGTTGCAGAACAATGGAAACCCTTCAAAAAAAATAAAAAATTGTGGAATAAAGTACCAAAGAAATCGGGTTTCCAAGTAATCCATGTAGGTGAGTAAAAAGATGACGTAGAAGCACTAGAAAGAGAATTGATAAAGAAAAAGAAGGGAGTACCTTGAGAACAACACATCTCATGAGGATAAAAAGTTACTGAGCTTAAATGACCATACCTTTGCACTTAGCCCCATTACAAGCCTTAAAAACATCTTTTTGATCTTGAATAAGCCGAACCGAAGATCAATTGGAAAATAAGGGAAAGCCTGTGGGTGAAAACATGCATTGTGTTCCTCCTTTTATGTGTGAGTGTTGCATTTGATTCCTGATCTCGAATTGATTAACCTCTATGTGTGAATATGGAATCATTATTTATGTAAGGGAATTTGGATACTTTTTGTTGAGCTTGAACTTGCACAAGTAGCAAGTATTGCGAGCATGAGAATCTTTGGTAATGGTGTGTCACAACTTGAATCTTTTAGTACACAGTTGATCTTTGCATGAGTAATTTGAGTCTTGTTGTGTGCATTCATGATTGAGTCTTTTGTAGCACTGTTTGAGACATCCTTTTTGAACGACTGAACTTAAGCTTACTTGAGGACAAGCAAAAGTTTAAGTTGGGGGTGTTGATCAGTCCACAAATTGGACTCATTTAGGGTTTTATTTTGATAGAAATAGTGTCCTCAAATTCTTATTTTGTGTCAATATCTGATGAAAACTCTTAAGTTTAAGGTATTTGAAGTTCTAGTGGAAGCATGGACACTTAGGCGCAAAAAGGAACAAAGGGGCTGAAAAGAACGAAGAAGCTGAAGCCTAAGCATCACCAAGCATACTTGGCGATTCGATGAAGGGACGCACTCCGCCCTTTATTCTAGTACGCGAAGCCCTAAAGAAGCAAGATCAAAAAGGCGATGAAAGGAGCAGTTGGCGCTTCACCGAATAGTTCCGCGAAGCAGTACTATGTCACCCAATGAAACAGAGCACGGCGATGCTAAAGGCTAGTGTAAGACGGCGACGAATTACACCAAAAGACGAATCGCCGAGTTAATCGGCGATTACCACTAACCTCACCGAAAGATCCGCCAGCACTATTTTATGAAGACTATAAATACTAAAATTGTTATTAATTTTTAATAGTCAAACATTTATTTTAATTTTCACAATAGAATAGTACATTTTCGATATTTTTTCTCAAGTTAGGAGAGGATTTTTGGGAGACTCAAAAAAAAGAAGGATTTCATCTTCCTTTGCTTAAATGAAGGTTTAATTCCTTATACCCATTTGATTTTAGTATCATTTTAGGTCTATTTTGTTATTTCTTGATGTATGACTAAAAACCCCAATCTTGGGGTGTGATTTGGAAAATATGTGTTCATATTGTTGTAGGGTCTTGCTTGCTGATAGGTTAGATGTATTTTAATGGTGATTTCACCTAGTGGTTGTGATTTAATTTAATGGGTTTGTAGTTGCAAATACAAAACCACCCATGTGTTTTCGGCTTGCCCGAATGGGAGGTCACGAAACCAAGACTGCTAGACTAATGGCCTAAGGAGTGGGTCGACATGAGGTTCAGCCCGAAAGGGTGAGCCCTAGTCCCATATCCTAACACTCAGCTTGAGAGAGTGAGTGGGATAAGGCATAGGGTGGCCTTCATGCGGCAAATGGGTGTCCGAGAGGAGCGTATTTGAAACGGGGTAAGTTACCCGAGAGGGAACTTATTTCCATCTAAAGATTAGCCTAGTCACTATTATCTTGCAAATTTCCTGTTGAAAGCATGTACCCAATGATTTATCTCAACTTATATTGCGGTCACACCTCAAGAACTTGTCCCCATATTTGGTTGTCTTGTTATTTTTGTTGTTTTTACTACTTGTGACAAAACCCCCATTTGATATTTGACACCTTTGTGTCACCCCTTTTAATTTAGAATGTTATTAATCGTTAATGTCTTTAGCTACGACTTGTTAGAATTAAATTTTATTTTTCTATTAATTCTCAAAACCACTCCCTTGGGACGCGACCCCAACCCTTGGTTTGGTTATTATATTATCGACGATTGTAGACACTCATACTGTAGGTTACTATCGTTGGTCACGATAAGCATCAACTACCATCTGCCATTTTATTTACGGCCCAACACATACTTTGCCGATTAATACAACAGAGTATGATTATGGGATAGGGGTTGTGCACACTTGTGCATTTCATAAGGGTGCCGACCAGTGGGAGTCCCTACCTAGATGGATGGAGAGAGCACCGAGTAGATGTGGGATATGACACAACCAATCTAGAAGGCGACATTAAGTTTTGCTGTAAAATATTTGTGGTCCATCGTCCGACACAAACTATTCCCCACATAGGCGGATAATGTTGTCACTGGGGATCGTGCGATAATTCTTACAGAACTTATGGTAGGGCACGAGGTAGACTTTGCTAGGATGAATATTGCGGAGATTCATGAGAGGGTGTTCCGATCGACCACCACTATGCCCTTTCCATGTTTGATTTTCCATTTCTGTAGGGCGGCTATAGTCCCTCCTTGACATTGTGATACGCTGGCTGAGTTATCTAAGATTGTTGATGTCGGCTTCATTAAAGATGATGCTAACCCCGCTGCCCTGAGGAAAGGTATACGAATCGACTTTCCTCCCATTGCTGATGCTGCTACTATTGATGTCGAGAAGGTTGCAGTTAAGCAGGAAGATGATGACACAACTCCTGACACCACTAAGAATCCCGATGTACTTCCCCTATTTCCACTTCTTCCGCACATGCTGTCAGAAAACCCCGTGCTTCCACCTCTTCGATATTTTCTTTGCTATCATTGGCCTGAGTCTAGAAGATTGAGGCTTAGATGGCCACTTTTTTACAACATATGTGACATTCGATGATGAAATTTGGAGAGGAGTTAGAGGCATGAATGAAGGTTGTTGTTGAGAGAAGATTCAGGTGCTACATCTGCGGATAGACATTTTTTGACCTCAAGGTGTTGGAGAGGCCCTGGCTTGGGCCTACTAATATCGCACCATATTATAGATGAATTTGCCTAGGCTCTGAGCTGATGTTAACGCTCTTGCTCCTACTTTGGAGGCTGCGCCAGAGACTACACTTGAGGTAGAGGCAAATTATATAGTGCTGAGTGCACTATTTTGTGATGAGATGCCAGCATCTAACCCCCCCCCCCCTATAGCTGAAAAGCACACCCATTCTTCTGATCCCACTAGTGATGTGGATGAGTCTAGGCGGGACAAGAGAAGAGAGCGACAATAGTTACAGGGAGGACATCAACAGTCTCTATTCTAGAAGGAGATATGGTTGCGGAGAGCACGAGACATGGTTGGAGGTGCATCTGGTTTGAGGATCACTACTGATGGTGATCCCACTATTGTTAGGGGTGCTACTGAGGGCGTCACTCGTGATTATTCAGTGGGTTCCAGGACACTGTATCCACCCACTTCTTTATTGGTCTTCGGCGTTTATGCTCCATAGGTTTGTCTCACCCTTTATTTTACATTCTTTGTGCATTGAGAGCAATTGCACCATATTTTCGTCGGGGTGGGGTGAATGGATTGAGAAGGTTAAGGTAAAGTGTAAGTATCCCAACTCACAATCCTTCCTTATGGTTTTCTTGCCAGTGTTTTTTTTCTCCAAGGGACTATTTTACATTTGTGTTGAACCTACATGTTTAGGATTGTATAAATATAGAAGTAGCTAAAAATTAAAGCATGATGGCATAAGAGAATGAAATTGATACCCCTCCAAATTTTCTTATGTGTTATATCAGTGAGCTTTATAAAGTTGAATGTATTGGATCTTGATATGACATGGTAGAAACCGATTTGACAAACATAACTTAAGCTATAACTTGAACTTGTTGCATTAATGATTTGATAGTGAAACTGTGCCAATGTATGTGAGGTTCTTTGCATTATCATATAGTGTGTGTCAATCTAGAACTTTCCCCATTAGTCTTGTTAAGATGATCTAAACTGGAAATTGGGAAATAATCATAGACCATTGTTTAAACTGATGCCACTTAAGCCTAAATACAACCAACCAAAAGAAATAGATTCTTCCTTTGATCTAACGTTTGAGCCTAACAAATACCATTTCTTTTAATACACCCAACTAGCCTTCCCTAAAAAATTAGTTTGGCCCTGGTCCATCCTTGGACATTGTGCACCTCAACTCAGGTTAAAAGCTAAGTTGAGGGTGGCTACTTCATAAGCTACCAAAATCTTGTCCCTGGTCCTTTAAAAGGGCATTGTCAACCTGAACTAATGCAAAATACATAAGTTAAAGTTGGCTCGGGTGAAGGAAAACTGTAAAAAGGGTATGTAAAAAAGTTGATTGCAAAAAAACAAGAAAATGAGCAGAAAGGGTAGTGAAAGATGTGACTGAATCAAAATGAAATAAAGAGAGCTTTAATGAAAAAAATGAAATGCGCATGAATGTCAAGTCACAGTCACATCGGTACCTAAATGAAATATAATAAGAAGAGCAGAAAATCAAGAAAATGGTCAACTTGGTTGTAAAAGCGGTAAATTAGCCAATGTAATTGTAAGGAGGGAAGAAAATTCTGTAAGTATCCAAATGTACCACACCTCACCATGAGCCTATGTTACAAGCTAAGAAAGTCCAATAGTGATCCTAGTTAACCAGTCTGGAAAATCAAAGCTGACAAAATAAGGGCAAACTTATGGTATTGAGCACTAACTTTATTTGAATTCATTTCTGAGTGTGAGTGTGTACAGATTCCCAAATTACACTAAAAATGAAATATTGTGTGAAAAAGAGATTTCTTTGTGGAAAGGGTATAAGTTACATTGTTGAAGAGTTGGTATCTTGGTGATTGTAATTTGTGTTTGTGATGGTGTCTGTTGGTATGACGATGTCATGTTTTGAACCGCATAAGTTAGCTTGTTGAGAATAAATGAAAGGATTTGCACTGTGCTTAAAAATAGTTGAAAATGGCAAGTTGATAGAAAATGCGAAGTGATTACTTGATTTTGTATGTTGCTTCTACATAAGTGTTGTTTTGAGTTTGTTGTGTCGCTTGAGGACAAGCAACGATTTTAAGTTGAGGTTGTTGATGTACCTTGATCTTATAGTATTTTTGATACGTTATACTTGAAGTTTGCATGTGTCTTAGGCAGTTTTGTTATTAGATATGATTTGGTGTTTTGGTCTAATTTTGCAGGAAATCAGTTCGAAGTAGTTAAAGTTGAATGTAGTTGAACCATCGAGATTTTGGCAGCAGACGAGCCCATCCACGAACTATCATTTACTTGAAGTGTTGTAGATGAAGCCGTAGGTGGAGTATTTTAGGAAGTCTCACCAAGGGTGGAACCATGAAGGCTAACGATTCCCAATAGTCTAAGTGCCGGACCATGCATGATTCTTGTCATTTGATTCAGAGAAAAGAAGTTCTAGTACTTGAACAACATAGGGACATGTCGGACCATGCATAGATCTATGGGCCATAGGCGATGATCGTCATTTTGGGACCACAAAATTTTGGCCAACAGCAAAACCATGTAACTAACCATGGGCCGTTGATTGAATCACGGACCGTGGTGTGGCTGCCGTCAATCGAAGCTGCTTAAACCAGATTTTCCTTGGTTTTCTTTTCCTACTTGGTTTCTATAAATATAAGTTGTATTTTTGGTTTTTGGGTTGTTAGACCTTTTGTGAGACTTCACTTTTTGCTTTGGATATGATTTTGCAAACTCTTTAGCATTTAATTCTTAAAATGTATTTATGCAATTTGCTTTGGTTATTCAATTCAAGATTTCAGATTTCATCTATTCCAATTTTAAGTTCATGATTTTTATTGCAAACTCAAATATCAATAGTGATAACTCAAGCATGAATAGCTAAATCCACAACTAGGGTTGTGGGAACCATTAGTAATTAACAATGTCAAACCAATAACTAAGTAAGTCTTGAATAATGTTTATGCATGTATAGTTAATACTTCGTTTAGAATGCTTTCTAAGGGTATGCAACATTAGAACTCGCCTCATTCCTACTTTCCGGAACAAGGAGGTAACGAATGAGAAAGGGTGTAAACAACAGAGCTTTAGACGTGATAATCCGCTATCTAATAGCCTTACCCACTTACTCTAAAGGTTAATATGGGGTTAAGGGTAAGGGTTAGTAAAGAATACACCCATAGACGGACCAAGTTGCGTGGTGAAATTTCCTATTTGGAGGACCAATCACTTAGGAGATACATAACTTACCAACCTTGCATGTTAACACTAGGATAAAGTTATTATTATTGGAATTACTGCGTTAAGAACTTGTGGGGAACACATGTACCCTAGTTTTCATCTCATATTGATAATCCTAACTGTGAATTGTGATAACTTGTTACTTTAAATCAATCAACTATTATTTTCTTTATAAATCCCCATTTTTTTTGGAAGTAGTTTGACTAAACATAAATAAACGTAAGGTAGGCTAAGTCTAAACCATATTCCTCGTGGGATCAACCCTAACCTAAAAGTTAGGTTCTTTATTTCACAACGATTGCTTATACTTCTTTAGGGAGGTCTAATTTGGGCATATCAGTTGCTCGAAATTTACGTGGCTACACATTGGAGTGCTCAGGGACTGTTGGGGGACCTCCATTCTAGGTAATATTTGAGTTTTAGTTGTTGTCCTATCTCTTCATTTAGCTTTAATGGTTATTTAAATGCATGGGCAGATTTTGGGTTGTTCCGAGCCCCGAATTGTGTTCCGTTTTGGAACACAAGTTTAGGGAGGTAAAATGAAAGTTTTTCACAAAGTCAATTTTGAGTTTTCTAGTATGGGTCCCACAGTCCCAGTTTACACCCGATTTTGGGTCCCTCTCCAAAAAAGTAATTTTTGTGTTAAGACAACCATATTGGTGTTGTTATTCTATTTTTGATAGTGCGACAGCGTTCCGAGGCCGTATTGAAGGGAGAAGATTGGACAACATGATTTGGAGCGCGGGCAGTCGGCCTACAAAGTAGGCTATGACTTCCCTCTCCTTAGATTGAGAAGGATTAATTTATTGTGTGTTGATTTTGTATGAATTGGGGTTGAATTGGTGGTTAATCATGTTAAATTCCACGAATTCATGCCTTAGGCTACTTTTCGGGTATTTCGGGCAGTTGAAGCATGTCTATTGTATTTGTTAATCATCCTCACATTATGGTGTGCCTTCTTTGTGATTTGTGAATATCTTTGAAGCATGTTTGGCCTTATTCTAGGTTTAGGCTAGTGATTTCCATAGAATTGTGTCCTTTTGGAGCCGTTACGCCTTGTAATATCTCCGTAGTCGCTTCGAATGGCTTAGCTCCCTATAGACTGATGTAGCATACCTGAGTCTGATAGTTTGGGCCTTAGCTAAACAGTAACACTTCTCTTGGAACCATATATCCATAAATCCTCTATTTCTATTGGTTCTGGTTCATCGGTCCTGGTTGGATATGGTTCGGGATGGAATGATTTATTGATGGTGCTCAGATTGGGAGTACTCCCTGTGATGCACGGTTGGTTGCTGATCCTATTTCTAGACGATTAATCTCTATTCGTGGTTCAAGACCCCAATTCACTCCACCAGGCGTGGTTCAAGTCCTCGACTTGGTATTATAACCTTCGTTCAAGTCTTGGCTTTCTTTAGCCATGGTTCAAGTCCACCGCTCCTTACAACTTGGTTAAAATCCATAATTACTTTCACCTTCGTTCAAGTCCTTGGTCATATTTAGACGTGGTCCAAGGTATCCTTAGACCTAGTTCAAGTCCATGGTTACTCAAAATTTAGGTTCAAGTCCTTGATCCTCCATCTTCAATTTGGTTCAAGTCCTTAACCCCTAATTTGTTTTGGATGAGCTTCAGGCATATGGATTGGCTCGGTTTGAGTATGCAAAAAGGTGTGAAATTCTTGGAAACTTCATCGGGTCCTCTTATTCTAAGCTCTTCTTTGTACCTGTCGGGCTTATGGGATTCCACTCGAGTTTTACTTTTATCTTGTGCACGAGTGTTCTTGTTAGGTTTCTGGGAGCGATGTCAGATTTAGTTAGTTATTCTCCTTTTCTTTGTGTGCTAGTACACTAGTATGCATACCTGTTAGATTTCTCGTTCCTGTTTCTGGTAGTGTTTTAGATTCTCCAATTTAATATTACTTTTTGTTTTCTTGCTCAGTCGACCTATGAGGCTGATAAAAATATATTAATACCAACACAAAATGGCCCTAGACACACACAACTCTTAAGTGAAATGTACTAAAAACACCGTAAACTCACGGTATATCAACACCCTCAACTTAAATTCGTTGTTTGTCCTCAAGCGATGCACTAAGACTCTAAACGATACTTGTATAGAGGCAAGCATCCAAGCACAAGCAATCACATGGCTCTCTATCTCGACTCTCTTTTCAAGTGCAAATCTTTTCTCTTAGACTCAACAAGCTAACTCATGTGGATCAAAATATGACAAAGATCGACTAATCAACACACAAGATACACTGTTTTGCTTTCACAAAGGTACCAAGTTTCCGACAATGAAACTAGTTCTTTCACTTCAAACGAAATCCCTTTTTCACACAATGAATATAATTTTGAGTACAAGGATTCATTCTACACTGACGCTCAGAAGTAATTTCAAGTACATTTAGTGCTCAATACCATAGGCTTTCCCTTATTTTCACTTCTTAGACTCTCCAAACTAGTTGCTAGGATCATTATAGGACTTTCTTAGCTTGTAACGTAGTCTCAGGGTCAGGTATGGTACATTTGGGTAGTTTTTGGTGACTTTCTTCCCTCCTTGACATTACATTGGCTTTTTACCTCTTCCTTGACCTATTCTTGGCATCCTTCCATTTTAAGCTCTTTCCCTTATTTCTTTGCAGCATGGATGTGACTTTTGACTTTTTGACTCTTATTTTTCACTTTTTTCTTTTTCTTTCACTTTCCTTTACTTTTATTTCTTTCAACACTTTTCTTTTGCACAAAGTCACATGCTCTTTCATATTTTTTCTCTTTTCAACACTAAACTCTTTTCATACCCTTTTTTGGTAATTTGGTTTCCTTTTTCATAGCCACCCTCAACTTATGTATTTTGCATTAGTTGAGGTTCACAATGTCCGATGTCGGACCAGGGCCAAGATCAAGGTTACTTTTAGGCTTAGACACCCTCAACTTAGGCTTTTGGCCTAAGTCAAGGTGCACATGTCCAAGGAGGGACCGGGCCAAGACAATGTTTTTAAGGGAAGGTGAGTTAGGTGAATCAAAAGAATTGGTCAATTTCAGGCTCAAATAGTTGGATCGAAAGGGAATAATGCTATCATTTGGTTAGATCATTTTAGGCTCAAGTGTACTAATTTGTACAATGGCCTATGATCACTTCCTAACTTCTAGCCTAGATTATCCTAGCAGGACCAACAGGGCAAGTTCTAGATTGGCACACAACTGTTTGAACAATCAACCATTCTCACACACTCTTGGCACATTGTCACATTATAAGGTTATCAATTACCCAGTTCAAGTTTTAGCTTAAGTCATGTGGTCAAGTTGGTTCTTTATCATGTCATACTCAGAGCCAACACATTCAACTCATTCTAGCCTACAGATTCTAGCACATATCACAAATTTTGGACGGGGATCATTTCTTATTAATAACTATGCCATCATGCTTCATTCTTTCTCATGCTTCTACACATACATTCCTAACACATGCCGGTTCAACAGAAATTAAAGCAGTCTCTTTGGGAAAAAGAACACATGCAAGAAAACCCCAAGAGAGGATTATTAGTTGGGATACTCAGACTTCACCCTATCACTCACAATCCATTTACCCCACCGCCAAAAAAATAGAGTGCAATTGTCCCCAATGCACAAAAATAAGTAATAAAGAGTAGGGTTAAGGTGAGGCAAACCTGTTGCACAAATGCGCCGAAGACCTTAACAGGCGGGTGGGTCTGGTTTCCCGTAGCCCGCTAGAACAACACTTGGGTCACCCTCAGTAGGGCCCACATCATTTATCATAGCACCATCAGTAGTGCTATCAGCCACTCTAACTGCACCATCATTAGTGCTATCAGTCACTTTAATTGCACCATCAGTGGTAATAACATCATCTCCCACAACAATCATGGCCTCAATGGTGTGCCTAGAAATTGAGGATCCAATAATACTCTCATGATCCCTCTGCTGGCGCATCTCCACATCTATAATGGAAGCCTTTCTAGCCTTTTCATTCTGCTGACACTCCCGCTTCTTTGCTCGGGCCTCCTCATTAGTGTCAGAAATGCCTCTTCCCTCGCGCACGGGTCGGCTCGTGCTGTGCTATATTCTTGCTGAGTAAAGCACCAAGCACTATATCATCAACTAATACATTATGTGCATACTCTGGCTCATTTGTGGGTAGAGCAATAATTGCATCAATGTCGGCCCGGAGAATGTCTAACTCGGTCCGAAAAGAGTACAAATCTATAGCAGGGGCTGGTTGCTCAAGGACTCTCAACTCAAAGGCATCCAGGCGCTTATGAATGACCTGGACCTGCTTCCCATCATGGTCTCCATCCTTGCCTCGGACTCTGCAATAAACTTATTCATCCATGGCTTCACATGATGAAGCAGTGTGGCCATCTGTGCCTCCAATTTCTGAACTCGGGCCAAGGGTACAACAGCAGCTCCAGAAGGTGGGGTGGCTCTGAATGAGCTATGGGCCCGACTAGAAGCTTGAGATGGGGAGCCCGGGGCATCATTAATGTGGGCTGGAGGGGAAGGGTCATCACCTTGTATCTGCTCCACATCAACTACTAAATATACTTCTAATGGCAGCACGACAATCTGTGGGCCACGTCATGGGCAGATACATTGGCTGCATCCTGAATAAAGTCGATATCAAGTGTCCCGATCAGCTGTACCAAGTTGTCACAATGCCAGATAGGCACCCCAGTATCCCTGCACAATTGAAAAATCATACGCGGAAAGGGTATTGTAGTGGTAGTCTTGAACGCCCACTCATGGCTCTCTACCAACAGCATGCGGGCACAGTCTATCTCGAACCCAGCTACTAGAGTTGCAACCATCACCGCTATATCCCAAGTGAGTGCATTATCGGCCTTAGTGGGTGATATCCTATTGCGTACCAAAAGCCAGAAGAACTTGGCCACCAAGTTTAAGGTGGCCTTTCAAAAACCTAAACGTGGTGTGGTTACCCACTCTGCGCGTTCTCCATCCACTTCTATATGCTTGGCTAACCAAAGTAGGATAGCTTCCCTCTTCTCTGCATGCCGCTGGAACTCACCGCCCCACACAGTATCCCACCGGTAGTCAAATTTTCCAGTATTGAGTGCCCAAGAGGTCCCCGGACCGTAGAGAAATCGGATGATAGTGACCGGGGATATGTCCACCGAAATACCGCAGACTAAAGTGGTGAGTGGATTCTGGGCCATAGGCTTAGCCTGTCTGTCGATAGATTCTCGAAGTGTGGCAGCATAGGAAGTATAAAACTCCCTCACAATCTCCTCGCTATAAGTCCCGGGGTTCTGAGCCATCCAATCGAACTTGTGTTTCTGGAAGAGCCAGTAGATGTCAGGTATGGTGTGTAGGCTCCCCATGAGAACTCTGCACTCCTCAGTGATTTGTCGGGCCTTCACTCTCTTCTCATTCAACATTAATGTGTCTCTGTATATCTTCCATTGACCCTCTACATACCACCTATTAGGCTACTCAGTAATCGAAGGAGGGTCTGTGTTTAGTGGCACGGAAACCATCCCTAAACTAGTAACCTCATCAGACGAGGAAGCTTGGCCATGCAAAAATGGGCCTGTGGCGAATCTAGAACCGGAGCTAGAAGTAGAGACGGACTAAGAGCTAGAAGCAGAACCAGTCGTAGAGCCAGAGCAGAACCAGCTGGTGAACCGATCAGTGTGTTCTCCTCATCAGACTAAGAGACAGTGACTATGTCAATGAACACCTGCCGAGATTGATTCCGTGTAGCACGAGGTGTAGTAGGGGATATCCTTGTGTCCGGTGGAACATATGTGGGATCCTTCTTCGTATCTGTGTCTTTATTAATCGGCCTAAACGTTGGTGCCACAGACTTTGTTTCACCCCTCTTTATGTCGGTTACATGTTTCTTAGGAGCCATGGTACCTGTGAATGTATAATTAGTACCAAAATAAACCCATAACACACTCAAAAAAATTTAAGAACTAAGAACGAACCAAAAGGAAAACAACAAAAAAAATAATTCAGACAGTGGCTTCAGAGGCCACCTACGGTGGGTATCTACAGTCCGTAGGTGGACCTACGGTCCGTGGATCCCCTCCTTAGATAAGAAGTCCCTAATAGGTGGCCTCTGATGGGAACCACAGATGTTCAGAACGGTCCGTAGATTGACCTACGGACCGTAGTCCACCTCCATTGTTTAACACATAGTGAAATTGCTATGTGCGACCAACCACGAACCTGATCTATGGTCTATAGATTGACCTACGGTCCGTAGACAGGGTCTCGTGGACGAGGTCTGTGCCAGGTATCAGACCTGCTCTGATTCGAAACAATGTTTAACGAATTTACACAATTTCCCTTAGTCTAATCATGCATTTCAACACAATTTATGCTAGTTCGTCATTCTAAAGGTTCCAATTAGTTAGTTTTTGACAAGTATTGCATACAAGACTAGGAACCCTAAGTCGAAACTTGCATTTAGAATCTTATTGCACTGATGATAATGACACTACAATCACAATCTATCGTCCCAAGGGTGATTCTAAGTTTATTATATCATAAAATTTCATATACTAACAACCCAAGGTCAAGAACCATTTCCTGACTTTCTAACACAACTATGAATTGAAATTCAAAGTAAAGGGAAAGTCGATTACCTTACAAGAAACAGAAGTGGGTGATTGTGATGACTCTAGACTTCCAACAACCTTTAAATCACCCTTCACGCCAAACCCGGACACCAAAACTCTGAAAATAGTGATGACAGGATTTATGAGGAAAGGAGAGTGATTTGGGAAATGGGAGGATGAATGTAGAGTGATTACAAGGTGAGTGGTGTTAATATAGAGGGATTTTAGGAATTTTATGGATTTATAAACAGTTAGGAGGTAATATTAGAAGTGGGAAATGATTTGAAAATGGGGGAATTTTATTTAAAAGGAGTACGAGTCGGGTAAGGCAGAACTAGGGTTTGGACCCACGAGACCCCATCTACAGTCTGTGGGTTGACCTACGGTCTGTTGATGGGATCACTAGGTCACCCTCATAGTTAGAAAATTCAGAGAAGCATACTTGGGATCTATGGACGCCATTCACGGTCCGTGGAATGAACCACAGACCATCGATGGGGTCCATAGATCTCTGCAACAGACTTTTTTTGCAGATTTTTCTTTTCAACCCTGCACATGTAGCAACTATTAGGCCTTTCTTTTTAGATTTTCTAGACACGGTTTAGACACGGACTGTATGCTATATCTAGCCAGCACTAAAAAAAAATAAAGCACCTCTCTAAAGGAATATAGAAAAGCAACTAAACAAAGAAAACTACTAAACCAAAAAGAAAAACCTATAGTCAGCTAGATTGTACATCTTGGGTTACATCCCAAGCAACGCTTAATTTAATGTCGCGGTACGACGTAGGCCTCTTGATTACTCACAGTTCATCAAGATAGTAGGCCTCACCAACTTCTTGTACACTTTCCGCGTTTCCCAGATAGATCTTAATCTTTTGCCCGTTTACTTTTAACCATGTTCCCTCACAATTTTCAAGATCCACTACTCTATGTGGGAGCACTTGAGTGACTAAAAATGGCCCGGTCAACTTGGACTTGAGCTTGTCCGGAAACAAGCGCAACCTTGAATAGAAGCACATGATCACCCACAACAAATTCTTGCTTTTCAATCCTTTGATCATGATACTTCTTCATCTTCTCCTTGTACAAGGCTGAACTTTCATAAGCTCTTAGGCGAAACTCATCAAGCTCATTTAAATCACTCATTCTCTGATTTGATGCGGCGCCCCAATCCAAATTTAGCTTCTTTATCACCCACATAGCCTTATGCTTTAGCTCTATCGGCAAATGGCAAAACTTCCCATAAACAAGTTGGTAGGGGGACGTACCTATGGGAGTCTTGAATGCGGTGCGATAGGCCCATAGAGCATCATCCAGTTTCCTTGACCAATCCGTTTTGTTAGCATTCACAGTCTTTGCCAAAATCTATTTGATCTCTCTGTTGGACACTTCAACTTTCCCACTAGACTGCAGATGGTAAGGAGTGGCTACATTATGGCGGATGCCATATCTCTCAAGTAACGCCTTGAACAACATATTACAAAAGTGGGAACCTCCATCGCTGATAATCGCCCTAGGTGTACCAAATCTGGAGAAAATATTCTTTTTCAAGAATGCAGTGACACTTTTACCTTCATTGTTGGAAAGTAGAATTATTTCCACCCACTTCGGCACATAATCAACCGCAACAAGAATATACTTCATCTCATGTGAAATCATAAATGGACCCATAAAATCAATGCCCCATACATCAAACAACTGTATCACCAATATAGGATTCATAGGAATCTCTTGCCTCTTTGAAATTCCTCCTTCTCTATGGCAACGGCCACAAGAGTTGGTGAAATCATGAGCATCTTGGTGGATGGTAGGCCAGTAATACCCACACTACAAAATCTTATGCGTAGTCCGAAATCCACTATGATGCCCACCAACAGGCGATGAATGACACGCCTCTTGTATACTCAACATCTCGACCTCGGGAACACAGCGACGAATAATCCCATCAGCACAACTACAATACAAATAAGGTTCATCCCAAAAAAAACTTCTTCACATTATGCATAAACTTTTTCCTTTGGTGAAACGACAAATTCGATGGCACCAGATCACTTGCCAAATAGTGAGGAAAGTCTGTGAACCAAGGAATATAATAATGAGAAGCAACCAATACATGTTCATCTGGAGAAACATCTTTATATTCAGCCCTATCACCAAGCTTGAGCATAGTTTCTTCCTCCAATCTAGACAAGTGATCGGCAACCTGATTTTTTGTCCCCCGTTCTATCTTTCACCACAAAGTCAAACTCTTGCAGCAATAATACCCATCTAATCAACCTCGGTTTTGCATCCTTCATAGCCATCAAATACCTCAATGCAGAATGGTCAGTATGCATAATGACCTTAGTACCAAGCAAGTAGGATAAAAAATTCTCGAATGTGAAAACCACCGAAAGAAGCTCTTGTTCAGTCACTGTATAGTTCTTTTGAGCCATATTTGGAGCTTTGCTAGCATAATAAATAGGATGAAGAATCTTCTCTCGCCTCTATCCCAATACCACACCAAGCGTCACTCCACTCGCATCACACATTACCTCAAACGGTTGTCCCAATCCGGCGAAATAATGATAGGTGCAAGTAACTAGCTTCTCCTTCAACTCTCCAAATGCACTCAGATAAGCATCATCAAAATCAAACTTATACTCCTTTTCGAGCAGTTTGCACAATGGATGTGCTATTTTGGAGAAATCCTTGATGAACCTCCAATAGAAACCAGCATGCCCAAGAAAACTTCTCACACCTTTAAAAGAGATAGGTGGTGGAAGCTTTTCTATTACCTCAACTTTTGTTGTATCAACCGCGATACGCTTCTTGGAAATCCGATGACCCAGAACTATCCCTTATTTCACCATGAAGTGGCACTTTTCCCAATTGAGCACAAGATTGCACTCTTCACACCATTTAAGCACCTCGGCCAAATTGTCCGGACAACGATCAAAAGAATCACCTACCACAGAGAAATCATCCATAAAGACCTCAATAGTGTCCTCCACCATCTCAGAAAATATTTACATCATACAACGCTGAAAGGTCGCAGGAGCATTACACAACCCAAAGGGCATTCGTTTGAAGGAGAAAGTCCTATAAGGGAAAGTGAAGGTGGTCTTCTCTTGGTCATCTGGAGCTATGAAAATATGATTGTAGCCCGAATAACCAATAAGAAAGCAATACCAACCCTTACCAGCAAGTCGATCCAGCATTTGATCCATGAATGGCATAGGGAAGTGGTCATTTTCTGTCGAAGCATTCAATTTCTGGTAGTCCATGCAGACTCTCCATCCAGTCATGAGCCGCATCGAATCAAACTCGTTTCTCTCATTAGGAACCACAGTAATCCCACACTGAACATGACACACCCAACTACTATCTGCAATGGGATAAATAACTCGAGTATCCAGCCACTTGATGATTTCCTTTTTAACTACCTCTTGCATAGGCGGATTTAGTCTTCTCTGGTGCTCAATACTAGGTTTGTGATCCGGCATGAGTTGACTTTTATGAGAACAAATACCAGGAGGAATCCTAATAATGTCCGCAATAGTCCACCTAATAGGTTACTTAAACCTCTTCAACACGAAAACCAATACCTAAACTTATGCCATATTCAACTATGCCGCAATGATGACCAGTGAAGTCCCATCTCTCCCCAAGAATACATTACTCAATTGTGATGGTAGAGCCTTAGGCTCCAATTTTGGCGCCTCCTCAACAGATGGTCTAGTAGGTGGAGAGTCGCGATTCTTTATGTCTAACTCCATTCGTTTTGGTTTTGAACGTAATTCAAACATATCAAGTGCGGTGACTAATTCATCATAGTCTTCAATACTATCACCATCGAAGTTTATCATTACCGCTGCTAGTGTATCAACACCCAACCTTTCTTCAAAAGACACCTCAGAACCACTCTCTACAATATGTGTCATCATAGATATCGATTTGAGCTCACAACTCTGCTTCATAGATCTAGAAATGTTTAATGTTGCCTCTTCATCGTTCAATCAAAACTTCATCTGCCCTTTCTCCATATCAACCAAGGCACGCCCAGTGGCTAGGAATGGTCTCCTAAGGATAATGGGAACCTCAAAATTAACATCACCCTGAACCTTTTTGCGAATTCACAGATGAACCTTGATGGGAAATCATAGATTTCTGATAGGAAAGAAAAAGCCCAATTACAAAAAAGACAATCCAGTGTCACAAAATTTATCGAAAAGATAAAAGACTCCACTTCTATCGGCCATAAGCAGCCACATCACAGTTAGTTTTGGATCCCCTAAACCCAACTTCTTGTAAATAGCCAATGGCATCAGATTGATACTAGCACCCAAATCGCTCAAAGCCTTTGCAAAATGTAGCAACCCAATGGTATAAGGAATAGTGAAAGCCCCAGGATCCTCCTTCTTCTTCACAAGGGACCTTGTAGCAATAGCACTATAATGTTGCAACTTATCATCATCTTCAAAACTCACGGCCTGCTTTTTAGTTATCAAATCTTTCATAAACTTCGCATACCCAGGCATTTGCTCCAAAGTTTCTATCAATGGACCATTGATGGAAAGCTGCTTCAACATACTAATAAAACTTGCGGTATTTGCCTTATTAAGTATTTTTCACTAACCTCTTTGGGAAAGGGGGTGGAGGTATAGGCATGGGAACAACTTTTTTGAGTTATCTCTGCTTCCTTCTCTGTTGCATTCTCGGTGTAACACCCCCGAAATTTTTTGAGCTAAGACTTGAACCATCCTTCGTTGTGAGTACGATTTTACCGAGGAATTAAAACTTCTTAAGTTTTAAGTTCACTAGATGTAGCACCTTGAATTCGAAAAAGAACTAAATTGGAAATAGCTAATTCTGAAAATTTGCAAGTTAAGCTAAGTATGATTTTGGGTCGACCTCAAACGACCATAACTTCTAACTTAAGATGTTTTAGGTGTGATAACATATACCGTAGGAGATATCTTTAAATTATTTTTCCAACGCCACCAATTTTGCTCAGTTTCGAGTACATATGTGGGAGATATGACCTTTTGAAGTCAGGTTACCCAGTTAAGAAAAGTTAGCCAAAAATAGTAAGGGGTATTTTAGTCTTTTTTCCTTACCAAATCATATTTAATTCATTTTTAGTAAGGTTTTAATGGTCTAATACTATTGGGTTCAGTTTTATAATCCTAAAATACACCTAGGGTTTTAGTTGAGAGTTTAAGAATAGAAAAGAGGAGAAAAGAGGAGAGGATCAAGCGTTCATCGAGATTCTTGCGTGTTGTAGCAAATTGTCGCCATGGGTTTTTCCCCTAAGTGGTATGTAAGCTTCCATAGTATTGGGTTTGTTAACCCACACGCCAAACATGTTATTTTCAGCATAAATTTCATTCTTTAAGTTGAAAGATTTGAGTTCTTGATGAGTTCTTGGTAGGTGTTCTTGAAGTTCATTCTAAATCTTGTTGTGTTGGGTTTTGGATGATTTCTTGAGATCAAAGTGAGTGTTTTAAGGGATGTATTGAGTAGAGTAGAGTGTACTTATGTTAAATAATCAATTCTAAGTGATTGCGGATGAAAGCGTTCGATTCTAGTCGAATTAGGGTGAGAACACGAACAAAGAATTTCGTTAGGTCTTCTGGGTTGGGGTCAAGCGCGTCGCGCCAGCCAGAGCGCCCAAAAGTATGCTCTGACGTTTAGGGGCTGGTGCTCCACGCCACCCATATCCCCAGGGTTTCCTGTCCCGTCCAGTTTGCAATTGGTTGCTCGTTTGAGTACTTTCGAAGGGTACCTTGACTCTTTTTTATGCTAACTACTCTAAACTACTTCTAAACACCTAAAATCATTCCTAACATGCTCATAACCTTGAATTCATAATTTAAATTCAAGGTAGAGTTGATAGTTAAGTTTTGAGAATTCTTTCGAACATTCTAAGAAAGTACTTTTGAGTCCTTTTGTGAAATCTTCTACAACTTCTAGTAACTTGTTTCAAGACTCGAGCAAGTAAGTATGAGGATGAAGAGAATGTATTCATGAGTCTACCTTGTCATCATGAGATCCTCCATGTCGTGAACCAAATTCACATTCAAGAGAGTTAATAGTAAAGTTCAAGAAAGCCTTTCAGTTCAATTGTGAATTATTTGCGATCCATCATTTATTTGAACTAAGTTTTGAGGAAGTAAGTAAGAGAATGATAAGAGTTGTATACATGAGTTCCATGTAGCTATGTAGACCTTCGAGTCAAGTCATTCATGCCCATAAATTCCGCATGGACTCCACAAATTGAGTATCATTGAGAGGAGTGGTATCTTCAAGTTCTAAGTATTGAGTATTAAGTTTCTAAAACATTTGAGTTTATATTTCTAATCATTGGATTACTACATGTTACCCATGAATTCGTTGAGTTGAATTGTTCATTCCCATAATTTCGCATAAACCCTATAAGTCGAACAGTCTTGAGATGAGAAGTATTCCTTCAGCCATTCATCATCAATACGGTGATTTGGGACAACTCTTATGAAAGTAGTGAACATGTCACAAGAACTACTCACAGACTCTCCAGGTAGTGCTACAAAGTTGTTGAGTTTATCTTTGTGGTTCAGCTTCTTCGACACGGGAAAGTATCATGCCAAAAACACTTCAGTTAATTGTTCCCATGTGTAAATTGAGTTGTAAGGAAGCTCATTAAACCACACAGCTGCATCGCCGATCAATGATAAAGGGAATACTCGTAATCCAATGTCTATATCCAAGTCTGGTCGACCCACACAACTTTTGCAAATACTCCTCAGCTTGGTTATGTGTACATGTGGATCCTCAAAGCCAAACCAACAAACAAACCCCTCGCTGTAAGCATTTGCATCAAACTGCTAGTTACCACAAATGTATGCCCTGGAGGTAGAGGGGGTAGGACAAGCGGTCCTTCAGATTCAACGGCATTAAAGTTGACTCTATAGTTATCACGCAGTCTTGGTCCTGGTGGATCTTGTACCCTCAATGCATCTCCCAGTAGATTCTCAGCTTGAACTAAGTATTCTCATCACCAACCCTCAGAGGCTACACCCCAACTCCATCACCTAAATTTCCTCCTATAGGATTGACTGGGACTCCTTGGTTATTCATTCTTTGCAATGTTTTGGTCAATTTTGGATCGTAAGGAGTAAGAGGTTCATCTTGGCTCTGTGTACTTGGCATACACTAGAGTAGGAACATGAGAGAAACAAAAACAAAGAGAAAAAGTAAAATTAGGAAATATTTGACGAAAGTTCAATAATGTAGTTAAACTTAATCTAAAAGCGTTATTCCCCAGCAGCGACGCCAAAATTTGATACGCTCAAATTACACCTCCCTAAAGAAACGTAAGCGATCATTATCAAGTAGAGAACCCAACTTGGAGGTTGGGGTTTATCCCACGAGGAATATGGTCTAGACTTAAGTTTAGCTTACGATTATATTTTCTTAGTCAATGTACTTTCGAGACAAATAATTAAAGGAGGGAGGGATTTGTGTAACAAATTCTGAAAGTAATGTGAACAATTAGTAAGCAAGATTCAAACTTTTGTTGTTAACAAGATAAGAGAGAGACTAGGGTGTACGTGTTCCCCATAAGCTCAAAACGCGGTAATCCTAGTAATCATTTCCTAATATATTATATGCAAAGTGATAAGTTAGGCATCTCTAATTCCTTGGTCCGGCAACTAGAGAATTTCACTCCACACCTTGGTTCGGCTACGTGTGTATAAGTTATTAACCCTTACCTTTACCTCATATTAGACATCACATCGATGTATGGTTTATTTTTCACCCTTGCGCCAATCGACATTAGATTATTAGATAGTATCACACTAAATCTATGTTTATAATTCTTTTCTTATTAACTACCTCCTTGGTTTGGCAAGTTGCAACAAGGCGAGTTATAACACGCGCACTCGTTGAAAAGACTTCTAAACGAAAGAATGATGAATACATGCAATAACACTATTCGAGAATTACTTAGTTACTATTCATACGTTGTTATTCGCTCATGGTTCCCACAACCCTAGTTGTGGATTTAGTTACCCATAGTAGTAAGAACACAATTCATATTATTAGATGAAGAAATTACGAACTTACGTAATGAGAAGAATAAATCCAGAATGTCAACTTGAATTTGAATGTCAAGATCTTGAAAATGAACTTAGGAAATCAAGAATTGCTAAAATTGCAAGTTAATCTCCAATGCAAAAAACTAGAACTAATAAAATAAAGTCTAACCCCCAAAAATGAGGTTTACATACCCTATATATAGAAAAACAAGTCCCAACTAAAAATGAAACGAAATAAGGAAATAAAGTTTCAGGAAGCGATTTCGATCTATGACACTAATCTACAGACCGTGGACTGACCTACGATCTATAGGTCCCTTCCTTGACTCAGGACTTAGGCATTTATTCCATCTTCAAAATCTCCACTTCTCAGCTTCAATCAACGGACCGATAGTACGGACCGTGGATCGACCTACGGTCCGTCGTTTGAGTTTGTGGTCCCACACTTGGTCAAGAATTTATTGATTTGTTCTTCATGCATTGTCTGCCCATCTATGATCACAACCTATGGAACGTGAATGGACCTACGGTCCGTCAATCACTTCCGTAGATTCCCTTTTCTACACAATTCTTCAGTTATGTCGCATACTTCTACGTCCGAACTTATTTCCTGTAAACATGATAAAAATACATTCATACCAATAGAAAATAGCATTAGACACACACAACTCTTAAGTGAAATGTATTAAAAATACCGTAAACTCACGGTATATCAGAGGCCTACTGGGTACCTATTGTTTTGGTACTCATACTACACCCTGCATCTACTTTCATGATGCAAGTCTGAGCACCAGCTACCATTGTTGACATCGAGCCTGCAGCAGTCTTATTTGGAGATGGGGTGAGCACTTGGCGTTTTGTGGTATACCAATCTACATCTATATATACTGACTTGTCTTTCGCTTTTTGAGACAATCTTGTTTTTGTGGTCCACTTTTTGGACTTGTACCCATTTTATTAGTAGCTCTGTATATATGTGTCTTCGAGTGTTTGGGAGAGATCTCTTATTATATATATATATATATATATATTTATGGTCTTGCTTCTGCTTCTTCATCTATGATTCTTATTGTGTATGTTATTGTTTTAGTTTGAGTTTATTGTTCTTCCATTAATCCCATTACTTCTTGTTTTGGGATACGGGTTGGCTTGCCTACTGGTGGATTATAGTAGGCAGAATCATGATTCGTGGAATCAGGTCGTGACAAGTTGGTTTAAGAGCCCCAGGTTCACCAGTCTAACTTGTACAGAGTTGACGTCTAATATACTCTTGAGGATCGGCATAGAGACGTCCATGACTTATCTTCTAGAGGCCACATGATGTCGTTAGGAAAATTTCCTATTTTGTATCCTTTTCGTGCAACGTATGTCTAATTGGTTTCATGGGATCTCACTTGTTTCACTCTCTCATATGATGACTCGTACCCGCGGTAGAGCGGTCAGGTTGATGTAATCAGGCTCTTAGACAGAGCCCTAGCTAAGGGTAGAGGCCGACCCCATGGTCGAGGTAGGGCTGCAGCACCAGCCTAAGAGAGAGACAGGACTCCAGAGTAAGAGGTGGAGCCTCAGGTAGATCATGTTCTTCCTTAGCCAGTGAGTCCTGGACTATCCCAACCACCACCCGCACAAGCTGCCGCTCCGGACATTGACTCGATGCTCGCCTAGATTTTAGCAGCCATATGGGGTATGCAGCTGCAGGCCCCATGTAACACCCCAGATTCGAAAGAGAGAAGCCTAGAAAAATTCAAAACTAACAGTTGCCTTCCATGCAGGCCAGCCATGGCCCGTGGGTTGAACCACGGACCGTAGGTAGGCCCATGAGAAGGTCACTAAAAAGTTGTCCAGGCAAGGACCACGACTGGACCAACGGACCGTAGGTGGGTCCACGGTACGTGGTCCACGAGCTGTAGGTTAGGCCGAAATCTCTGACCACCAATGACGACTGTGCAAGACGGTCTGTCGTCCTGACCACTGTCCGTCGGTGGTGGGTCATGGGTCACTGCTGGTAGTTGAGTTTCAGGGCAGTTGGTCTTTCCTAATTAATTAGTTCCTATACTACATCGTTATTCCCTTTACTAAGACCCCTATATAAGCTTTTTCAACCCCCAAAGTTTCTCATTCACTTCATTTTTCCAAATTCCAGAAAGAAAACCAAATCTCCTTTCCAAATAAATATCTCTCTAGAAACTTGAAGAAGAAGGAGATTCATCCTAGGGTTTCAAGTCAAGGTCTTGATTCCTCCATTGAAGGCTAGCTTTTGGATACAAGGTATGACAATTTTCATCCATGGAGTTCCTAAATTCCTCTATTTCAAAAGGTAGAATTACCCAATTGAGTTAGGGCTTTTCTTCAATTATCATGGGCTCTTTTCACTATTGATTTAAATGATTGAATTAGGATCTCTTATGCATGAATTGATGAAGTACTATGATTTTATGATAATTTTCCCCTAGAACCCATGTGATCCCGATGTTTTCAAGTTATGAATCATATGATGTGGGGTTTTTATCTTTAAGGAAGAGTTTTATGAAATTGAGCATGTATTTCAATCTTTACATGTATTTATGATTAAATCCATATCTAACCCATGTTTTCTAAGTATTGATGATTAAAGTGGATTTTGACCTTGGAAGGTAAATTGTGGACGTATGCATTTTCTTATGAAATCTATGCAGATGTTTTAAGGATGCTTTGAGAGTAAAGTACCAATGATGTTGTTGTTGTTATGTTGTCGAAAGGGTATTCTCATACACACACATATGCATGATGTGAAAGGTTTTCTCACATAATAAGGATTCTTAGGTTAAAAGGCATTCTCACCTAATTGAATCAAATATTAAAAGTTATTATGAAAGGATAATGGACGTAAAAGGTTTTCTCACTCATGGTCTAAGGAGAAATCCTATGATAAGACAAGAGGGGACTCCCTATGTCTTTTAAATATAAGATAATTCAAGACATAATAACTACTCCCTAGTAGTTTATGCTTAGCACTGAGAGGATATTGAGACGGAAGCCCTCACGTCAGTAGAGCCCAGGTTTCTAGTAGTAATATCCTTAACCCTTCCATTTGTGCCCTCATAGGATGATTGTCTAGATAGACATTAGCTAGTGGATCCACTTTAGCTTAGATTCATGATTCTACCTTGTCAAGTAGGACAACCCTTTTCGGTGTGGGAGATACCGGGGGATCATGTCATAGATCACATGGTCTTTATGTCGATTAAGGCTTATTCACACATTAATAATGAACTAAGGTTACCTCAAGAAATATGACATATGAGTTCAAAGGTTTTAAAGATGATGTTCACTTGCATTGATCATGGTTTTATGACTTATGGTTTCTAACTCTCAAAATACATGTTTTAGCTTGATCATTGCATACTTATCAAAATGTCCCTTTTTAGCATGATTTAAATGTTTTATGCATGGCTATCATACTTACATTATTTTGTACTAACGTATACTCTTGCCTACATTTTCCCCAAATATAGGGTCCGACAATCAAGTTTCTTCGTTTCGTGGCTAGTGGTTGATTTCTAGATTTCTGAGGCTTGGTGAGTCCTCATGCTTCGAGGATGGAGCTTATTGTTTCACTTTCTTTTATGCATTTCTCTTTTGAACATGATGTATGGGCTAGGCCCAATTTATTCTATTGTATTAGATGGCTATGATGAGACAAGAATTTAAACTTCCGCTTTTCATTTTATAATATGTTTTAGACTTTGACTATTGTTTTACTCTTATTGTTTTATTTCTTATGTTAGCAGAGCTAACTGGCTTGTATGGAGTCCTTCGGGGTTCTATACACCATGTTAAATATAGGGGGTACCCTTGGGTCGTGACAAACTTGGTAATCAGCGCATAAGGTTTAGAATGGTCCTAGGATGTCTCATAAGCAACATCTAGTAGAGTCTTGTTAATGAGTGTGAAACACGTGACATTTATAAATGAGAGGCTACAAGATGATTAGGAAACTCGACTTCATTCATTACTCCAAATTCGTACGATAGAGTGTAACTCTAGGTGTCTTTCTCTCTTAACCCTATTAGTGCTTTTCAGAATATGCATCCACGAAGGAATTGTATGAGAAGGAATAGAAATGTTCATGATAATGTGAGACAACAGGTTCCCAAGTGCCGGTTAACTCTTTTTCCGTGGAAGTGACTAACGATGAGTTTTGAGCCACATTTCATGCATTGGCCCAAGCTATGATGGCTAAATAAAATAGAGAGGTTATCGTGAACCCAAGGGTGGGAACGGTGTCAACAAGGGTAAGGGATTTTATTAGAATGAATCCTCCAGAATTTAATGGGTCTAATATTGAGGAAGATCCTCAAGAGTTCATTGATGAGGTGTGTAAGGTGTTGATGATCATGGGAGTGATGCTGCTGGAAAATGTGGAATTGACCGCTTATCAACTGAAGGGTGTTGCTCAAGTTTGGTTTACCCAATTGAAAGAAGAGAGGGCGGTAGATGAGGGTCCTCTTGATTGGGAGAATTATAAAGTTGCTTTTCTTGATAGGTTCTTTCCTATTAAGATGAGAGAGGCAAAATTACTTGATTTTATAAACCTTCGCCAAGGAGATATGAGTGTGAAGGAGTATTCTTTGACATTCACACAATATCCTAAATATGCTTCGACTATGGTTGTCGATCCAAGAGTAAGGATGAATAAGTTTGTGTCGGGTAATTCTGACTTAGTAGTCAAAGAATGCCTAACCGCCATGCTTGTTAAGGAGATGGATGTTTCCCGGTTGATGATACATGCACAACAAATAGAAGAAGAAAATCTTAAGGAGAAACCTAGTGATTCAAAGAGAGTAAGAAGGGATGATGGTGAGTCTTCACATTCAAGGTTTGATGGAGGAAATTGTTCTCAAGGTAAAGGTGGTAGTGAGCAAATGTGGCCCGAATGTAGGGAGTGTGGGAGAAGACATGAGGGTAAATGTTTATCCGGTTCTAATGCTTGTTTTGGTTGTGGAAAAAGTGGTCACAATATAACAGATTTCCCAATCCTTACTTCTAAGGGAAGAGATGGTAGGCAAGATCAAATTCAAGAGGATCATGAGGGTTCCCCCAATGCATAATTGAGAAGTTTAGGTTTTTTGTTTAGCTTGTGAATACGTATTGCTTGATGTATAGTATTTTGTTGCATATGGTAAGCTTCTGTGTACGGAGATTGTGTTTGGAGTAATTCTTAAAATCCTTGTGGAAACTTCTTAGATGTTTACTTGTATCAATGGTTTAGCGGTTGTTAAGACATCGGTGTTATATTTAGATTGAGGGAGATGGATTCGAAAAGACTAGTGGGGTTTTCTCACAAGAGGGATATAGTGTGCCTCATGGTTGCCACGTGAGTAAAACTATGTTGGTTTTGAAAGAGTTCCTTATTATGGTTTGGTGGGTGAACATTGTAGATGATGTGACTTCTTAGTATCCCTACCTTTCTCCTTTTTCTTCGAGTCTAGCTTGAGATAATAAGTTCCTCTTGGTTGTCCTTTGTTTTGGAGTAATGTGTGTTATGTGTTTCCATGATTTTTACATGTTATGCATGTTAAAAAAAAACTTGTCTTTTGAAAGAAAATGAGTTTACATGATTGATTTTTTTCCTCATGTTGTTGTGCATTGAGTATGAGTTGCATATGGACTTCATGAGATGAGTTGTTGAACATGAGTAATATTGAAGTTTCATGTGTATTGGGTTGATAGATGTAGTTCCTACTTCCTTATGATGCATTTGAGTATGATTAGCTTGGAGTTGATGTTTCCTCCTTGTATATGTGTATTGCATGCATAATGGGCTGATAGATTTAATTTCACCCCTCTTATGATGTTTTGAGAACATCCTAGCTTGGAGTCGATAGTTCCTCATTGGTTATATGCATTGCATTGTAGGTTTGGTTATTAGTTCCTCTCCTACTCTTTTAGAATCAGCTTGAATCTAATTCGAGGACGTATGATCCCCAAGGGGGAGATATTGTAACACCCCAGATTCGAAAGAGGGAAGCCTAGAAAAATTCAAAACTTACAGGTGTATCCACACAGGCCTGCCACGGACTGTAGGTAGGCTCGTGGAAAGGCCACAAAAAATTTGTCCAGGCCAAGGACCAGGAATAGACCTACAGACTGTAGGTTGGTCAATTGTCCATGGTCCAGGAGTCGTAGGTCAGGCCAATTTCTCTAACCACAAACGACAGCCGTGTACGACGGTCCATCGTCCTGACCACGGTCCGTTGGTGGTGTGCCGTGGGTCACTGCTGGCAATTGAGTTTCGGGTTTAGTTGTATCTTTTCCTAATTAATTAGTTCCTATACTACGTCATTTTACCATTTACTAAGACTCCTATTTAAGCTTTTTCAACCCCAAATTAACTCATTAACTTAATTCTTCCAAATTCCCAAAAGAAAACCAAATCTCCTCTCCAAATAATTATATCTCTAGAAACTTGAATAAGGAGATTCATCCTAGGGTTTCAAGTCAAGGTCTCAATTCCTCCATTGAAGGCTAACTTTTAGATTAAAGGTATGACTGTTTTTATCCATGGATTCCTTCCATCCGTGGAGTTCCTAAATTCTTCCATTTCAAAAGGTAGAATTCTCTAATTGAGTTAGGGTTTTTCTTCAATTATCATGGGTTCTTTTCACTATTGATTAAAATGATTGATTTCTGATCTCTTATGCATGGATTGATTAAATACTATAATTTTATGATGATTTTCCCCATGAACCCATGTAGTCCCCATGTTTTCAAATTATGAATTATATGATGTGGGATTTTGTTCTTCAAGGAAGAGTTTTATGAAATTGAGCATGTATTGAAAGCTTTACATGTATTTATGATGAAATCCATAACTAACCCATATTTTCTAAGTGTTGATGATTGAAAGTGGATTTTGACCTTGAAAGGTAAATTGTGAACTTATGCATTTTCTTATGATATCTATGCAAATGTTTTAAGGATGCTTTGAAACTGAAGTACCAATGATGTTGTTGTTGTTGTATTGTTGAAAGGATATTCTCATATTCTCACCTATGCATGATGTGAAAGGTTTTCTCACATAATAAGGATTCTTAGGTTGAAAGGCTTTCTCACCTAATTGAATGAAAGATTAAAAGCTATTATGAAAGGATCGTGGACGGTGAAAGGTTTTCTTATGCATGGTCTAAGGGGTTATCTCATGATAAGACAAGAGGCGGCCGCCCATGTCTTTTAAAGATAAGATAAGTCAACACTTAATAACTACTCCGTGGGAATTTATGCTTAGCACCAATCGGATATTAAGATGGAAGCCCTCACGTCAGTAGAGACCGGGTTTCTTGTAGAAATCTCCTGATGCCTTACATACGTTCCCCCATAGGATGATTTTCTAGATTTCCATTAGCTTGTGGATCCACTTTAGCTCAGATTCATGGTTCTACCTTGGAAAGTAGGACAATTCTTTTCGGTGTGGGAGACACTAGGGGATCATGTTATAGCTCACATGGTTTTTATGTCGATTAAGGTTCATTCCCACATTAATAATGAACTAACATTACTTCAAGAAATATCGCATACGAGTTCAAAGGTTTTGAAAATGATGTTCAGTTGCATTGATCATGGTTTTATGACTTATGGTTTCTAACTCTCAAAATACATGTTTTAGTTTGATCATTGCATACTTATGAAAAGGTCCCTTTTTAGCATGATTTAAATATTTTATACATGGCTATCATACTTGATACATTGTTTTGTACTAACCCATAGTCTTGCCTACATTTTCCCCAAATGTAGGGTCTGACAGTCAGGTTTCTAAGTTTCATGGCTTGTGTTTGATTTCGAGATTTCTGAACGTTAGTGAGTCCTCATGCTTCAAGGATGGATTTTACTGTTTCACTTTCTTTCATGTATTTCTCCTTTGAACATGATGTATGGGCTAGGCCAAATTTCATTCTACTGTATTAGATGGCTACGATGAGACAAGAGTTTAGACTTCCATTTTTAATTTTATAAAATGTTTTGGACTTGGACTATTGTTTAACTCTTATTGTTCTATTTCTTATGTTATGGAAGCTAAGGGGCTTGAATGGAGTCCTTCAAGTTTCTATACGCCATGTTAAATCTAGGGGTATCCCTAGGTCGTGACACCCAATTCCAATTCCAGCACCACAAGGTCAGCCTACTCCAGTGGCTCCAGAGGTTCATCCTCCACCAGCACCAGCATCTGCCCAGCCGGATGATTTCGATGGAGTCATTTCACTATAAGGGCAGAAGATGCTCGGGGTGTCTATGAGATTGTCACTGCCGAGGTTTTTTGGGTATGTTGTGAAGAATGTCGATGAGTTTGGTACTAATTTCTTAGAACGTCTACATGTTTTGAGATTAGTAGAATCGAGAGGAGCCGACTTCACCACTAATTAGCAAGATGGGCCTGCGAGACAGTGGTGGCATTCTTACTTAGAAAGCACACCAGCTAGGTCTCCACCAGTATCCTGGATAGAGTTCTCAGAGGTGGTTTTGGCTGGGTTTATTCTACGGAGCGTCGGGGATCGGATTCGTGATGAGGTCTTGAGGTTGGAGGAGGGATCCATGAATGTGTCTGAGTATGAGGCCAGATTCCACGAGCTCACGTCATGTTATGCTGATTATACCTACTAAAGAGGAGAGACTCTGATACTTTGTTCGAGGCCTAAGACTTCAGCTTCGGATAGATACTCAGTATATGGATTCAGCAGGACATTCATTTCTGGATGAAGTTTGCCATACCCGTACACTTGAACAGCTTCGTCTCTAGGTCCAAAGGGGTAGCGGCAAAAGAACCAGACAATATGGTAGTCACAGTGGCCCCATTTTAGGCCAAAAGATTGACATGACAAGCCCCGCTAGAGGTTCCAGCAAGGTTAGTACAGTCGCCTGTTTGAGGCATCGCTATATGCTAGAGAGGGTGACCAACACCATCAGGGTGGCTCTAGTGCCAGTCCGAGTTACGCTCGAGATCGTGTTCAGTCCTGTTCTTCAAAGTTTTACTGCTTTTGTTTTGTTTTAGAAATAATCTTGTGTTGAATTTTGCAGGATTGAAATGGAAGCTGTGATTGAAAAGTGCAAGTTGGCGAGCTAACAGTCCAGTCGGCGACTCACCGAAGAAGTTGGCGAGCCAGACTCGGACCGCCGTTGGACTCAAGGAATTATAGGGTTTTAGTCTGTAAAACTCAGCAAGCCAGGAGAAAATCGGTGAATCACCGACCAGGTCGGCGATCATGACTTAGTCCGCCGTTTGGACCCCCACATTAACTGGAGGACCTTTAAGACTCGGCGAGGTAAGTGTCCACTCGGCGTATCACCAAATGGGTCGGCGAGCAAAACATATATCACCGAATGGGCGAGAACTGGACGGTTTTTAAAGGCCAAAGGTTTAAACATTAAAAATATTTCACATTCCCTCACTTTTAAACTATCCAAATCACACCCGCACTATAGTAGTCTATATTTTTGAGTTTTTACCGCATCTGAGTCGTCAAGTTTGTGTTTGGAGTTGGATATCTTTGCCACCTAGCATTTCAAAGTACTTATTCGGCTTCTAAGGTTGGTTTTCTGAACCTCGAATCCTTGTATTGCGATTTTACTTAATTGCAATTGATTTTATCTTAGTATACTGTGTTGGACATCTCTGATCGTAATTGTATGCTTGTTTGCCTATTTTAATTCGAATATCGTGCCTATAATGCCTTTATCATTGAATTCCCGAGTATTTTGTGCCTTAAAATTGATTAAAATTGTAGGGTTTCGCTTGCATGTTGTTGGGTATAGTCGGGTGAAGTCTAAGTAACCCACATTTGTGCCAAGTGATGTATTTTTCCCAATGATGGAGTGGTTGACGACATTCTTAAGGGCAAAAGTCGTCAAATTGCCAAATTTGGCAAAACTGGGAGAAGTTTAAGTATCCCGGGGGCATGGCTGTAATGGGTCTTAGCTTAATTGAATGGGTGCATATTTTGATTTTGTTTTCGGGGGCTGCGGGCTTGAATTTGGAAATTGGGATTGAAAGTAGGTGCGTTGGGCCGTTTGGTGAGCTAGGTCAAGCTTACCGAACCACTAGGCGGTTCACCGAATTCCCTCTTACCGCCTTTATTTTCATGCTTAATTAGAAGTTGGGCTTTGTAACCTTCGGCGAGAAGCCTGAGTTCGCCGAAAGTCCCTCTTGGTCTCCCTTTTTGCTCCCCTAACCTAAAATGCACTGTAACTTTCGATGGGCTAGTCCTTGCTCACCGAATTCTATCTATGATTCGCCGAAAGGCCTTTCCCATCGCCTATATGCCATTTTTCTAAGGAAATTTTGAGCCAATCCTTTCGGCGAGCCCAATCTGGCCCGCTGAAGTGATTCAGTGACATGCCGACCTATTCGGCGAGTCTATCTGTAACTATTGTCTGCAAAAATTTTCTTGTGATCTTTCTGAAAGTTTTTGATG
>JAJOOH010001013.1:0-29670 GCA_029582605.1 Solanum gracilifrons
ACCTGCCCCGCAACCCACAAAAAATTCCTTTTTCTTAAACTTAACCCGCCACACAACTCCAAACCCGTTCCGCCCTGCAAAGGGTCAAACCCGCACCACACTGCTCCATTGCCACTCCTGGTTGTTTTGTCTGTTATAAGTAAAAATTTCCTTTTTTAAATTGTAAAGGGAGTGCTCTTTAGCGTTAAACGATATATAAGACTACTAGACAACTCAAGCTTAAAAACTCTAACTCGCCTTTCAGTTGATCACCATAACCAATGAAAACAGTAACTAGAATAAACAAAAGGGGACTGAATTGCATAATAAGTTAGATGAAATTGTTTTTTTTTCATGTTATCAATTTCAAAAAAACAATTTCATCTAACTTATTATGCAATTCAGTCCCCTTTGGTTTATTCTAGTTACTGTCTTCATTGGTTATGGTGATCAACTGGTAGGCGAGTTAGAGTTTTTAAGCTTGATCTGTCTAGTAGTCTTATATATCTTTTTACAAGTTGGGGGTAGGGGGGTTCCCTTGGAGGGGTGGGATAAAGTGGTATTAAGAGAAATAACCTAGCTTTTTAAACCAAAAATTGGAAGGGAAAAAGCTAACTCACATATCAATATAGACACTAACTTTTATGATTCTAATTAAAGGAAACAGGACCGCCTGATTCACTTTCAGAAGTTCTGTCTTTTATACGAAACTGTAAACTTGTACTTGGATTGGCTCAAGCTTATTGAAACTTGCTTTTGGTTGAGTTTAAGCTTTGGACTTGAATATTAAACCAAAATGCTCTAAAGCTACTTGTCTTATTGCATCTAAATTATAATAACATGTTTTCTTCTTGACAAACGGCGGATAACTTTTTGGTAAGGACCGTTCACCTCCAACCATCAAGATTGGTGGTTTGAGTCACCACGGGAGCAAAAGTGGGAAAGGATCATGTTGGGCAGCTTGGTTTAGGGGTCTGGGAGGTGAGTTAACCATGAAAAACTATATGCATTTTCATGGTTTACTAAGTTAGTTGATTCATTGCGGGTACCTATCCAATACGGTTGTGGAAGTATCGAGTAGGAGTATGTCAAACTTTTTACTATAAGTTTTAGCGTATGTTGAAGAAAGTTTTGAGTCCCTTGCTTCGTCTCTATTTTGTGAGATCTCATTGTTAAGGATTCTCCATGTTCACCCTCTGCAGTCACCCTCCACCATCAAGAATTTATGCACATTTAATTGTGCTCCAATACCAAGCTCAAAAACTCTTGAGGCAATTGGAGCTAAATTAAAGCTAGCTACATGTTAGATTTTGTGCAGGATTGACAACTTAATGATACATGGACTTGGATGTTCTTCGATCGCATATATGTTTAAATTTTGGCACTTTTTAAGTGTGTCATCAGATATCATAATGAGGTACCAATACAAATGTTGCATCCCTTTTTGACACTTGTGTAAAGAGGCAAGATGAGAAGTCCATGGAACACTGGTTCAGCTTGGCTCAACCAGGACTAGTTTCACCATATGGGGTCGTACGGTTTGTGAACAAGTTATACAGGGTTTATAATGTGGGTATTAATGCCTCTTCAGGATTTTCTCAACTGGCAAAGATTGAGGGACTTGTGTCTTAGGTTACAAGTTTGAGCTCTATGCCAAGTGAACTTGAGGCTGCTATTGGCTTTGGGCCAGCACTATTGTTGCTTGTAGTTCACCATTCGATATTGTCAAGACTCCTACAGAAATTGCAGCCAGACACTGAAAGAAAATTCCCGTACTCTGATTCTTTCGGCTGCTCCATGAAAACATTCAAGGTAGGAGGACTTCTCGAACTCTACAACGGATTTCCTGCACATTGGATTCAGTTCTCCCTTGTGTGATGATGACTCTAATTTTCCTTAAACAAATTCAGGAGGTGGAGACGAAAATTGAAATGGTCAACAGCTGCATCCACTCCAGTTTAGTCTCTATATTTTGCGCAGTCACATTATTGTCGTGGTGTTGTTTTCTTAGTAAATTCATGCCTTCGAAGTGGAAAGGTACACTTCAAGAATTTTTTTCCGAAAAAACCCTATTTCATTGTGAATATTCTTTGAAGGTTGTACTTTATGTACTATTCATGTTGCAGTAGATATTTGGAGCTGCATTAATTTGGTATGTCTTTCTCTTTCGTGAGCTCAAACTAGTTATTACTGTGGCCTTTGTTTTGTCAGTACCTCTCATACTCCCCCACCCCACACCCCACACCTCACACACACATGCAAAAAGAAAGAAAAGAGAAGAAGGAACTGAGAAGTCTGATGAAAGCAACTTTATTTAAGGCTTGTGGACAATGATTAACACACAAATCCTGGGAAAAGCTGGATTGACAACCTTGAAAACCAAGGATTGAATCTTAAATGTTGGTGAAGGAAAAGTACATATGCAGTTAGGAGGTTGCAAGTACATGATAAGTTCTCACCTAGATCCTTTCTTTTGGGACAACCGCGGTGTCGGGGCTAGCTTGACGCACCTCAACTAATTTCACGGGATACCTAGCACCTCCCACCAACAACTGGTATAGGGTAACTCTACCTACCAAGGCTAGGACAGATTTGGAAAAAATCACCTAGTTTGTTGTCTCTATTGGGTTTCAACCTGAGAACTCATGGTTCTCCATCCACTTCATTGACCACTAGGCCACATCATTGGGTGCGTTCTCCCTAGACTCTTTTGATAGCACACGCATAAGATCAGTGTTATTATAGGTGGAAATGCAAAAAATAAAAAAGAGTTTATTTGAGGTTTTAAGCGAAAACACAAATAAAGCACGAATTTAACGAAGAAAGATGAATGAAGAAAAAATACATATGCTAAGCGATTGGAATTTTCAGTTACGAACTTGATTTCCTGTTTATGGACTTGAAGCTCAAACTTCAAAGCTAGGTATCAATGCACCAACATGTGATATAAGTAAGTCGTCTACTGCAAGAAAGGGAATATCATCACATGTTGCTGCATTAATACCTAGCTTCTAAGTTTGAGCTTGAAGTCCATAAACCTCATTCGAGTGAAGTGGGATACATCCATGCTTCTCAACTTTCATGATTGGAGCATCATGATGTGGGATAGCTCTCTACCCTTCTCGTTGAGAAACTGAGCAACTTTATCAGCTTCATGGTCATAGAATTTTCTCTTGAAGTTGACCTCTCATCTATCACCTATCTTGCAATTATGAGTAGTGGTCCCATTTTCTGTAATAATGCGGTGTATCAAGAAAATATCTTTTTAAAGAATATCTTGTATCCATGCATTTCGCCACATTTTATTTTCTTCCTATTACCAGCCTCCCGTTTTACTAGATTTGGAAATCCACCCATAGCATCTTGATATTCTTCCATAAAGTTACATATTGAGATGAATTAGTCTTAACTTTTCATGTCATATTTAGCTTTGATAACCAACATACCCTGTGTAACCCCACAAGTGGAGTATGGGGAGGTAAGATGTACGCAGACCTTATCCCTACCTTTGTGGGGTAGAGAGGTTGTCTCCGATAGACCTCGGCTCAAAAAGAAAGTTATTCAGAGAAGGGTTGCAAGAATAAAAAAATAACCACAAAATATGTAGATAAAAAGTAAAATGAAGCAACAAATAGTAGAACATAGAAGAATAAGAAACTACATGACTGCTAATTACTACTAATATAATAAGGAGAAGAGGATATTGAGCAATACCCCTGCCTCTCCCAGTCCTTTTCGAGCTGGCATAACTGTTGATATGGTATAGCCATTCTCTTGCCTAACCTAGCGAGCGACCACACTCAACTAGTACTAATCTTCTTCTTTAATCCTCAACCTTCATGCCTTCCTATTTAGGATTTTGTCGGTAGCATATTGAAGTTGTGTCATGTCTTGTCTAATTACCTCTCCCGGGTTCTTTTTCAGTCTACCTCTCCTTACTCTTGCTACAACGAACCTCTCACACCTTCCAACTGGCGCATCCGCGTACCTCCTATTCACATGCTTGAACTATCTTAGGCTCGCTTTTCTTTTCTATAAATCACGTTCCCATTAAATTTTGTTGCAACTTAAAACAATAAACGATTATCGTGTCCTATAAATCATGTTTTCTTTCAGCTAGATTTATATGCTACTAAAGAAACTTCTTCAGCTACACAATTTTTGGAGACCACAGTTGTTCCTCTTTTACCTCACAAAAAAATTTATGGGTCATCAACATACAAAATGTTGGATATTGGCACATTGTTTCCTATGTCCCTAATTTGATTATGATGGAATACTTGACACAAGTGATGCAACATTTAATTCATTTAATCTACCTATCAACAAAACTGAAAGTATTGTTCGACAAAATTTAGTAAAACCATACATTCACTACCGAAAAGGAAAGACCACGCAACACAGTCAATATCTTTTTTGGTCTAATTTTCACATAACACATGTGTTACCAACGGTTTATGCATGAAAAATTTAAAGAAATCAGAACTTCACCTTATTTATTAATTATATTTGTAGCAAGGACAACTTATCTATCGATTATGTTTTCCTATTTCCTTGTAGCTGTAATTAGTAATAAGGAGGTTATTCCTCCATTCTCATTTTAGTAGTAGTAGAAAGTTATTTCCTTGTTATTAGGTGGTTGGTTAATCCACTAATGTGTATTTAAAGTTATTTGAATTCAATGAAAAGATAAGCAAAAAATTATTCTAGTTTTTGAGTACTTTAACTCAAGAGATTGCAGGTTCGAATCAATACCATAGGTTGTATTAAAGAAAACATTTGATTTCATCTTATAGTGTCTCATAACTAGGTCCATATTAGGGGGACCGTAACAACTTGGTATTAGAAACTGGAGTTGTGGGAGATCTAATACAAAAACAATTATGCCAATTGTTGACTTTATTCTGAGAAGAGCGTGACCAATTTAGCAAGACAACAAGCTATAAATGCTCGCTTGGATGCACTTCAACATAAAATGGTAGTCACAACCGAGGTTGAAAAGGTAAAACAGTGGCTACGGGATCAGGGTAAAAACTAGTGGGAATTCCATAATTCCTAAATATACAAAGTTGGATTTTCCACGATTTCGTGGCCATGAGGACTCCTAGGGATAGTTGAACATGTGCGAGCATTTCTTTCGACACCGACAAACACCAAAAAAAGAAAAAAAGGGTCTTGCTTCTTTTCATTTAGAGGGAATTGCACAACATTAGTTTCTTCAACTAGTGAAAGATATGCCTCAATGATATTAGGATGAGTTCAAACGTCAATGCAACGTTCATTTTGGACCGCCAATTAGAAGTCAAAAGTTGGAAGAATTGGCCAAGTTACGTCAAATTGAATCTGTGACAGAGTACCAAGAAAGGTTTGAACAATTGGTTTCGTGGGCTAGTACCCTTATACAAGCACAAAATAAATGGAATTTTGTATAAGTGGTCTTGTTGATTACATGAGGTCGACTAGTTCTTAGATTGATTGAACTCAACATAGTTAGAGATTAAAGGAGATAGCCTTTTTTTTATTGCTTGAGTGGAATCAGTTGACAAAAACCTCGAACGTAATTGACTTCTTTCTTTAACTTAAATAAAGGAAGAGATGATTTGGAGAAGAACCCATTCCTCTCCGAGCAGTGAAGTGCCATATCCTAGAGTGAGGGCTTTATCGGTCGTTAAGATAGAGTTAGTGCCAGTAGTTGTTCTTGCGAAATTGAGGGAGAGTTGCATAATCCTCCAGATTTGGCTATGGCGGTGAGTATTTCCCGACTTTATGAACGCAAGGAACAACCTCTTTGTTCGCAATCGTTAGATGTTTGTAGAGCAAAGACAACAGATTTCTCACCTCAACAACAATCAGATTTGTGAAGAACTAACCAGATTTGAAATGGATGAAAGATGACTTAAGGGACTCTATTTCAAATATGATGAATTATTCACTCTGAGCCATTAGTGCAAGAAATTATTTTGGATTGATTCCATTGATAATGAGGAAGAATTTGCTGGAAAAGAAGGAAATACTAGTACTTCCCACGTTGTGCTTGAGGACAAGTGCAGTTTGAAGGAGGGTAGTAATGTTAGCACCCTTTTAGTCTGCTAACGGTTTACGCAGGAAAACTTTAAACAAATCAGAAAGTAGATTACTTAAGCTTATCTATTGATTATGTTTTCCTATTTCTTTGTAGCAATTATAAGCAGTAAGGAGGTTATTCCTCCTCTTTCTAATTTCAATAATAGTACGAAGTTATTTCCTTACTATCAAGTGGGTGGATAATCTACCAATATGTTATTTAAAGTAATTTGAATTCAGTGAAAAGATAAGCGGAAAATTATTCCAGTTTTTGAGTACTTTAACTCAAGAGATTGCAGGTTCTCTCTTAACGAACCAACACCATAGGTTGTATCATGCAGCATCCCATAACTTAGATCCATTTTAGGGGACCATAACAACCCACATCATTCTGACTCCATATTGGTCTATCTTTCTTCTAATGAACGAGGCATCTATGATTTCCCTTCTTTGTATGGAGGCATTTCTCTTAATGAAGCTCCTCACATTCATTGTCAAAATCTGAGACTCTGATATTATAATAAATGTTCCGTTCTCTCATTCAATACTTTAGCTTCTATCTTGCATATTAATGATGACAACATCACTTATTTCTATATACTTATTGTTCAACCCATTTATTTTACATTTTATGAGAATCTTATTTGTTTGTGTGGTTAGCATCCTCTTGGTGACTTTATTTGAATTTGATTTTACAGATGCTAAAATGATGCAGTTGTAGGGTGATGTTGTTATTCATTTACTTGTTTATTGAAATATCTTACTAATTAGATTCAGTGAAATGTCAGTTTTACTTGGGTTGTGGCACAAAATAAGTCTTTCCTCCTAATAATAGTTACGAGTTTCCCTTTCCGCAAAAAGATTTACTCTCTTTAATGCTTATTTCACTGCTCATCTATTCACATGGAAGGCATTATGACTAGCAGTTTTGACAGGGCTGTCTCATTTGTAAAGCTTGTGTTTATTGTAGTACCAAGTTATTGCTTTGGTTTGCACCCAAGTGTGTGACCTAGTGATTAATAAAGTGGGTGCAAACCTTAGAGACAAGTTTTAAATCCCAGTTGAGACATAAAATACTAACCGATTTCTTCACATTCGCCTATGATTTGATGGGTAGAGTTGCCGATGGAATAGCCGAGCTACACAGTAGCTGACTCAGACACTGCCATTTCAAAGAAGAAAACAAAATTATTGGTTTTACACTTTCTTAACTGATTCATTCTCTGTGTTGTCATTTTATATGCATAGACAATAATGTGTTATTGATTTTAGGGTGTTTTTGGCTGGGTTGTTGTTTCTTTGTTAAATGTATACCACTTGTATATCTATAGTGTATGCTAGTAGTCTGCAAAATTACTTTGTTTGGGGATTAAGTTGATAAATACGATTTGAAACTCCTCAGAACCCTATTTGATCAGGAAGAGCTACTCATGTGAAACAGTTGCACTCTGACTCATTTATTTACTGAACTGTAGTGGGATTGTGCATGTTCCAAATTCTGTACTAAAAACAGTCGGAACATGGTGGATATTAGCTGAGCCATAAGTTACATATTATTTGCTTATCAAGAATTCATCATTAACTTCTCCTGATGTTGTGAAGTAGTTTCCTTTCCTTCGGAGCTTTGCCTATTGATTTCCTTTTCTATCTCTCAAGTAGTTCCTTGTCTTAGTTTTTGGTTTTTATTTCTTTTCCATGTTTACTCTCCATTTTAGCAGCCAGCCCAATAAAAGACGAGGAATATAAAAGGAGAATGATGGAGATATTTTCAATAACTAATGTCCATTTTTTCTGTTTTTGTTTCTCAGTTTCTGCCTAAGAAGGGAGGGACGCCAAAGAAAAATGAGATCGTATTTACTGCACCAACAGGGGAGGAGATAACTACAAAGAAACAGTTGCAGCAGTACCTGAAGTCACACCCTGGTGGTCCGGCAATCACTGAGTTTGACTGGGGAAGTGGGGAAGCTCCAAGAAGATCCACAAGGATCACCGGAAAGGCAAAGTCAACTCCACTTGCAGCAGAAAGTGTGACTCCAACAAAGCGAAGCAGAAAATTTTCAGCTTCTAAAAAGAATGTGAAAGACAAAGAAGACCAGGAAGAAACTGAGGCAGCAAAGGATGTTGACATGCCAGAAGCTGAAAAACAGGAAAAGGATGATGCGGCTGTGGAAGCTGAAAAGGTGGTTGAACAGAAACATGACGAGGGAAAAGATGAAAATAAGGATGAAATGCCTTCAACTGATGTCGGTGTTGTGAAGGAGAACCAAGCTAAACCGACAAGTCAAGGCCAAACTGAAGATGGTCCTTCCAAAGATGATGCTGTTGAGAAGGATGTCGAAATGGCTGATCATGCTGCTGAGAAGAAAGATGAAATGCATTCTTCTGCTGTTGATGTTTTGAAGAAGAACCAAGCTGAAAAAATGGGTGAAGGCCAAAAAGCAGAAGATGGTCCTTCTAAAGAGGCTGAGGTTGAGAAAGATGACAAAATGACAGATTGTGTGGCAGAGAATAAAGATGAAACTTCTGATGTTGATGTTGTGAAAAGTGATGACCCAACTGAAGATGGAAAAGCAGAAGATGCTCATGCTGATGTGTCTGCGGCTGACAAAGATGTTCGAGATGCTTTCTTGGTGAAAGAGGTCCCAATTGGGAAAGTAGCAGATGAAGCTGAAGTAACTGATAATGGGATCAAGGCCGATGAGATTAACCATTGAATAGTGACATGGATCCATTCTTTGCTATCCTCTTACCCTGCTCTCTTATTCTCTCTGACCTTTTACCTTTGTTACTTTTCGTTAGTGACTGTAGTGTTGTTGTCAATGGTAGATACTCTCGACTGTTCATGAGATATCTGTATGTAATATCGTAGATTTAGATCGTTACTTGCAGCCTGGTCCTCTGGAAGAACTTATAGCTGAAAGAGATATATGTAAACCTTACACCATAGATTTAGACCTTCAGTTGGGACAAAACTTGTAACTTGCTGAGATCCATGTAGCATGTTGTGACTGAACTCAGTAACGTAAGTTGTAATAAGTTCGTGTTAAGTTAATGTCGATTCTTAACAATTCAAGTCTCCTTGTTTCTTTAAAAATTGCAGGTTTATGCTAGTATGAGCTTGTGGTGGCCTGTGGAGTTGATCTATATTTGATAGCTTCTCAGGTAGTATTTCGTGGTTCCCTTACTTCTTTGCAAAGGTGGGGAGATGTTTATTTTTATTTTCTGGTTGTGTTTCCTCTTGTTTACCCTGGTTTGTCAGTTAAGAGTTATGCATATGATGTCAGTACGAGTTACTCTGTTGCAATGATAGAAACTTCCAAGTGTGAGTTCATCACCTTGGAATTGTAGCAAAAATCTGCAGAAAATGCAGACTTGAGCTGAGGGTATTGGAAACAGTCTCTCTACCTTCACAACGTAGGGGCAAGGCTGCGTACACACCTCCCTCCCTAGACCCTACTTGTGAGATTACACGGGATGTGTTGTTGCTGTTGTTGTTATCTGCAGAATATGCAGTAACGATTCTTTCATCTTTACCAACATAAAGTAATGACGGCAAGATTTACTCATTTGCTAACAGCGCAGCACAAGTGATGTGCCAATATGTATTATGTCACGGACAAAAGTTTGGTATTTAAGTGGAGAAAAGTTGAGGGACATATATTATTGATCGGAGTTTCGAACCACACAAATTTTATAAGAAGAAAGTTGGGACCAAATTCTCTTTAATATTTTAGGTACAAGTAGAAAAAAAGTTGAATTTCCTAGGCTTCAAAGTCCCTTTAGCTGTGTTCAACCAAACTTGTTAAGTGTTAAGGTAGTCGACTTCTCAAATGCACCTGTTGATGCTACAAAGGTTGTTTTTGAATCTTCGATATCACAATTTGCGATCGCACTTCTAAGGCATACACTATACCTTATCCTATCATATTTTAATAATTTGCATCATAATCTCCTTAGTTCTTCGCAAAATCATTAAATAATTTACCTAAGCGTCATATATTTGATGTCATCTTACACTATGTCTAGCTCCAAGGGAATCTTGAATGACTTCTCTTAAGGAAAGGCATTTTCATCTCCCAGTGTTAGCCTTTTGACATGTTTCTTTAATCATCTCATATTATGTTATTTGAATAATTTTTTGGACAGAAGCTTAAAAAAGGAAAGTTATTTATAAGATGATAGATTATGTTGAACTAAGTTCGAGAAAGAGATTGTTGGATTTGTAGATGTCCCACATTGATTTTAGATTTTAAAAACAAGTTACTTAGAAAGTGTTGAATACTCTTAATGGTATGAGACCTCTCAAAAAAAAAAACGCACCGACTTGGCCCAAAAGCGGACAATATCGCGATCATGTCAAGATTCAACAATAGCATTTTTCTCCTTTACCATAATAGAGTGTCCAACTGTGTTATTATTTTCCTAATTTTTGTGAGACTGTCTTGGAACATATTCATCCCAATACATCCATTGAAGACTTGGGACGATTTTCAACTCCTCTTTAGGTATTTATGGTTGCAGGAAATAGGGACACAAATCACAATGTTTTGTGGCATTGTTTATATCTCATTTAATTATTATAAACAAACATATGCAGAAAACTAATACAATTTTAAAATCAAATTACTATGTTAACCATAATAGGTTAAAGTACAGAATGTATTTATACACCAATGCAAAATTAACATATTCATATCTTGACTTTCAGATTTCACAAGAAGTCTAATATTTCTATTGACCTTTAAATCGATAAAATACCATTTTCCAATTCTAAGGCAATTCCGTCATTGATGTATTATCACATGTCACAGGAAGCAGTATCAGGGCAATGCTGAAATCATCAGAACTAATAAAATACAGTTCTTGAGAAAAAAAATGATATTGTTCAAATCAAATATGCAGTGAAGGACAAAGAAAAGGCAGGATATTGTACAAGCATATGATATTACAAAAATCAAAACCGTTCAAAAGGGAATGGACTTAACAATGATTCTTCAAGTTCACGAAAACCTCGAAAGACAGCTTCAGTCTGATTTTGTGGAAGAGGTAATCTTCGCACTTCTGTCATGTATCTGGTTAAACCGAGAAAACAAAACAATGGATTTAGATATGCACAAATAAACATATGTAATAACGAAACTGGTGCACCGTAAAGCATTTAATAAATTCTAAGATATAGCAAACCAGCAAGATTGGTAGAACCATAACATGAAGAAGATAACAGAAGAGTTGAAAAGCCTATCTAGATACTTCTGAAATGAGTGAAAAGACATATTAGTAACCGCTGATGAGAAACTAACCGATTAGCTGCACTTGTTATTTTATCGCGAACACCTTGATTAACAACTGCAGTCTGTCCTAATGATAAAGTTCCACCGAGAATCAGAGAGGCTCCAGTAACACTTGTACCCATTCCCTGTGCGAAGACAGAAAGTGCCCATTCACGAAGTAAAGCCAGTACGGAACGCAGGAGACGCAATCTAAGATTCGGAGTTGGCAACACTGCCCCACTGGATAACAGCTGGTCATAAGTATTTAATACAGGCTCTACTGCACCCTTGCAAGCAGCTAAAAGAGCCCTAGGAATATCTTCATCTCCAACAGATTCAGCACCAGAAACCACTTGCTCCTTCACAGTATTAAAGATCCAATCGAGTTTAAATTCCAAAATGAAGCATTGAACTAGTTGAAAGCACATGCAAGGGAACTAACAGAATGAAAATGGGCAGGAGCAGCTCAAAAGGGGAAATAGCCCATACCAGTGCAGCCTTCTCAAGGTGAAGACAGAGAGTATCAAATGGTAAAACAGCTCCATCCCCGGGATACATATGGGTACCAACCCTCTTCAGTACAGCACAAGCTTCAGCAATCCCACCCCTCATAAGAGCTTGATCAATGAGCCTAGCCCATGTCTCTCGCAGTATGCTGCTATCAGCATCACCAGAGTAGCTAGCAAAGTACAACATCTCCAGACATATCTGTAAGTCAGAAACATGAAAAAGATACTTGGTTCAGTTGCCTGAAATTGGAGAACTTAAAATGATGACAAAATTGATCAATCTCTTCATCTTCGAGAGATGAGAGTAATTCAAAAGTACCAATTTCCATTAGCCGGTGATTTTACCTTTCTATTCGATTCTTTTGGGAGGCTAGTCAACTATATTCAAATTATAGAGATATTTTTGCACATTAAGCAATATGCCCTAGCCGATCACTGCCAATGGTGTATGAAAGATGGTGTTAAAATCACACATTGGTGTAGGATAGGGGTGTTTGCCTCCTTATATTGTCAGGGAACCCTCACCTCAAGAGGTAACTTTAGTGCTGAGTTAGGCTCAAGATCCACTTTTTTACGTGGCATCAGAATAGACCCATCCTAATTCCTGGGTTACCCAATGTTGGGTCCCATTATTATATTGTCCACACTCCAGATGTCCAGTGCTAAGCATACTAGGGGGTGTTAGAGCCCCACATCGATGTGGAATGGGGTTATTTGCCTCCTTATATAGTCGTCAGCAATACTCATCTCATGAGCTAGCCTTTGGGGTTAAGTTAGGCGCAATATCCATTTCTTTACAGATAGGATGTAAATAAGAATGGCATTGACAAATCCTTGGCATGAAAAAGAGTGATGGAAAAGGAGGGGATAAGTGGAAATTGCTGAAGAACTTTGGGAAGCTTTCACAAGCTGAAATGTCACCTATTTACAAACTGTGATGTTCAGATATAAGCTTTGAGCTGCCCTCTGGCACTGCTGCACAGAAACCCCATGTAGTTGCTCTTCTTTTTAATTTTATTTTTAAATCGAAGAAGCCCATATAGTTGCATAGTGACTCTTATAAACAGGGAATTTGGTATTGAAAAGTTAAATATAACAGCAGTGGCATATTCTATTGCTCTTATTAGTTTATAATCCAGAAGTCACCTCTATGGTCTCACTTGTTATGCAATTCGTGATTAAAATCACTTCTTAAAATACTCCGATGAAGAATAGACCTCTTCACGATCTAGAATTATCTACCAGAGCGTTCATGAAAAAAAGAAAAAGGAAAATAAAAGTACAGCTTATTCTTGGCCATTTGACCATGAAAACCAAAAAATTCAAATTCACTTTATTTGAAAATTTTGAAGTAGGTTGAATAAAGTGAAATTTTCATGGCCAAACGGGTTTAATTTAAGAAAACAAAAAAGATCATGCATAAAGTAGAGCAAAAATAAACAAATAAATAAAGTAGAGCACATGGTGACAAATGTGTGTTGATTGTTTCATACCTCCCATATCTCAAAAGGAACAGCATAGTCATTATACAACTGTGTAATGCTCTTCAATTCCATCGATAACTCCTTGGCTTTTTCTCGAAGAATATTACTCATATTGGGTGATGTTTCACCAGAACCAGATTCAGATGTGCTTGTAGATGACTCTAACCTGGAAGACATAGCCTCCAGTTCATCTTTAATTTTAATTTGAAACTGAAGAACAGCAAGCTTTCCTTCGAGCAAATCAAGCAGCCCATTGTCAAGAGCACCCCGGGCAGAACCACTCATACCATCGCTATCATGGGCACTCTTTGCTTGCAAAACAGCATTACTCAAGTATTGCCGCCTGCCATTACCCAAATTAGACAGCAAACACTGGTCTCACAACAAATTTCTATTAAATACAAAAAAGTATTTCCTCCATTCAAATATGTATATCATTCTTTCTATCTACAATACATCCAAAAGTGTTTGGTACCACTTCACTAACAATATGATTTTATACAACTTTTAAGTCTTCCACAACAACTATGCCCCAATCCCAAGCACGTAGGGGTCGGCTATATGAATCCTCACTAACCATATGTTGCTCTGTTTAAGCTCATCTCAATAGCTTTCCTAAGTTTCAAGAATTTAATTACATTTTACTAACATATTTAGACTTTCTATCAAACTCTACTGTGATATTTTATTTATCAAGCTTTTCAACAACTATATATTTTATTCCACTACTATCAAGAAACGCACAATCAAATAAAGTGATACAAAATGGGACAGAAGAAAACAAAATGAGATCTGTTCTGAGTAACATAAACAGCTAAACAATGACAAATTAAGAATCCCTCTTAGAGGAACAGCAAGTCGGGGTTTCTGAACCAGACCAAAGGGAATAGGCAACTACTTTCCCTCTTTCTATATATCTATGTTTAAAAAAATTAGTAGTGCTCCCACTCTCAATAAATCTAAAAATACTTTGTCACAAAGCAGTAACAGCACCTAAATTTATGAGAAAGCTATTAACTTAATGAGCAGTTGTTTTATCTTTCCTCTAAAATTTCGCATTTGCGAGAACAGGGAACTGCCATGGTAGAAAAATCAAGACATTCTTAGGGCCCTCATCAAATGTTAAAATGAATGTGAATATTACGTTCAGAATTCAGATCTCAGAATTGCAAGTGCTTGAACTTACAACACAGGTTATAAGGGTACAGTAGTACAAACTTTGGAACACCAACTTAAACATCTCAAACTCCTTGCCCAGTCAAATGCAACAAATAATTAATGGATAGATGGAGCACTTTACCAGTTTCAAAGAAAAAAAATTATGGATAGATGGAGTACTAAATAAGATAAGAATTGCTTCACATATAAGAACTAGTGGTTTGTGACAAACATGCTTTAGTCAAACTACCTTAATTGTAAATTTAGTGAAAGAAAAAAAATAATCTACATAGTTTGCAATACAAATTCATCAACTCTAGTTTAAAGGTACATCTCCCCCAAATTTCTATCATAAAGGTATAAATGAAACATTCAAGCAAGATTGTGAATGAATGAACAAAAATTCACACCAATTATGCTCAATCCTGAAAAATAGGCGTAAATATTTATTAGGTCAGTTGGGATAAGAACCTTTGTTCTAAAGTAGGAGCATCCCCTGCATCAGTGGAGCGCCTTTCTGCCAGCCTCACCAAAACATGGGCTGCAAGAACGTGCTGTCTCTTTAAAACATAATAACGAGCCAAAAGCTCAAAATATTTTGCTTGGTTGGATGGTGCAGGTAATCTAGCATGAGCCAATGGTGAAGTTGGAGATGCCACCGCAGAGACAACACGAACCTGTGAAGAAAATGAAAGAGCTGATGGCTCAGGAAATTGATCCCCCAAAAACACCAAAACATTATGCAAGAAAAACTGGATGCTAATAATATGATGAAGAACTAGATAACTATCAATGCCGAGTATCACACACGAGAAACATAAGCAGTATAAAAATAGAAACCACAATAGACAAACCTCATTTGTAGGTTCACGACCAGAATTTTGCAGAAAAGGTACCAAATCGGGGCCACCATATTCCAGTAGTTCATCTTCCAGGCCCAAATCAATTAAGGTTTGATACAGCTTCAGATGAAAAATTCTGTCTGAAGATTGCACACCAAGTTGGACAATCTGGCGTATAAACTTTTTCCGAGAAGTTTGATCAAGAGTAGATTGAGAAATAGGTCTGATAGGAGATCCAAATTCCCTCTTTGAAGCTTCACCTTTTAAAGAATGCAAGGCGCTGAAAATAATCTCATAGCACTGCTCACGTTGAGCAAGTGCAAGATCTCGAATTCCAGCATCTATTTGCTCATTAAAAGCATCACCAGCAGGGTCAAGAGCTTGTGCCTTTTGCAGAGGTAATAGGACCACAGCTTCATAAAATCTGCAATATTATAGCAGCATGCTAAGCATGAGACACCACGAATCTAGGTAATGAACAAAAAAACTGAATCTAAGATGAAGGAGAAGATGGATCTAAATGAACCAACCTCAGATCTTCAAAACGTTTACATACAGTCCGCAGATCTGCAGACTCAGGAACTTTGCTTAGGTAGTTGAATGCCTCTCTCGCAAGGTTTTCTCTCTCCTCTGCATCTAATGTAGCAGCAGCTCTATCAAGAGATTCAACTGCTAAGTAGAACTTGTAATCAGATTCTTTGTAATAACTTGGGCAACCCTCTCGTAGTCTACCACTTATGTCGTCAACAGTTCCCCTGCCATCTGGACCAGTGTAATGCTGGAGAAGCAGAAAAACCGTACTTGATAAAATATGCATTTGGTGCAAGCAATAAACATACTAATAAGGAAATCTTACAATTGTTCCCTTTGCAAGCAAGAATTAACTACTTAATACCAAGTGGAAATCACCCGCATTCAAAAATAATTTTATCGTGCATGTTAAAGTACCTCCATGAGGGCAGATACAAGTTTCGTAGCAAGTCTATCTCCCTCTTCTGAACAAACTAGTTGATGGAATGTCAACTGAACTAGGGCCTGCTTGATATTAGCTTCAAAATTCTGAATCAACCGTGTCACATGATGTTGTGTAAGAAGTTGCAGCAAAAATAGGGCTTCGCCACATCTAAGGAGCAATTGCCTGATACACTCCATTGCTCTAACCTGTAAACATTCCGATTGGCTTTGCAAGTAAGTTATGCCTTGGGGTAAAAGAAAACCAATTCTTTAAAACATTTACCTCCATGGCAGCAAGCTCTGCAGAACTATAAGGAAGTCGTTGCCTTTTGTTTGAAGATCCACCTTCATTGGACTCAACATTGCGAGCATAAGATCCAAATAGATTTCTTACCATACTTCTGTCACCAGTCCCCATATCCGAGCCAGTTCCAATCAAAATTGAGCCTGTCAAGTCACCTAGGCCAGCAACACAACCATAAAGTCCCCTTCTCTGATTCCTCCTAGATCTCAGGAACTTCTCTAAAGAACGCATCTTCTCTTCCAGGATTTGCATCGTCTCACCAGGAAGTCGGCAGACAATTACTACATTGTCAAATGTGTCTGAAGAAGTTATGCTTCCTTTCGTGATGAAAACAGGAAGCTCCCACAAAGGTAGAAGTAACCTTGATGAGCATAAGCAAAGACCTTCATGAGCACCGGAGAAAACAGGCTCAGCTTCCTGCACAACCTGGCCCATGCTAAATCCTCCAGCCGGAGCTCTAGTATTTGAAAATGCACCACTACCTTCTAGCTGTGGTACTCCAACAAGTCTTGGATCCTCATATGCTTCAGCTGCCCTCTCAGCAGCAACATTACTTACTAAGGTCTCAGTATAGATTATCCTCGCAGCAAGCATTAAACACATGGCAGCAGACTCTCCAGATCCAAAACGACTGAAGAAATCCTCTAATAATGACCTAGGTGAATTGGATTCCAATAGTCTCCTGAGTACATCGACTGGTCTGTTAAAAACTACTTCCATCATACCCATAGTGCTGAATATGACGATTCTCCTTCTTGGTAATATATGTTGGGTTGAAAGATCACCTCTAGGCCAAAGTTTACCCGAAGTTCTTTCACAGGATTCCCCTGAGTTATCATAACCGAACTCCAGCTGTAAATAAAGTGACTGCACCGCGGCTGCTGTATCTGGTAGGGGTAGAATATCTGCCACGAAAAGCATCCTTCCTTCAATGGGCAGGGATGACACCAATTCACGGAGTGGGCGGGAACTCCTAGCACCTGCTCCCAAGCTACTTGAAGAAGATTGAGAACTTGAATCCCGATTCACAATAAGAAGAGAAGAAACAGTTGATGGAGATGAATCAGAAAGGACAAGAGTCCCAGCAGAATAATAGGCTGATTCTATCTTCAGTGACAGATCTTCACTCTGTGATCTACTAGCAAGAGATACAGCTCCAAATGGAAGCCCACTACCTGCCCCTAGAGGAGGAGCTGGCCTAGTCGTTACAACTTTTAAGCAGTTTGGCTTTTGATGGTTAAGACCACCAAAACTTCCAGCAGAACTATTGTTTCCTCCAGAAGAAGACGTGGAAAGATACATCCTTCTGCCATCTGATAGCACAGCAACAAGGTGTAGCCATTTTGATTCTAAGACGGATAACGGTGAGATGGAAACAATGGCTGTTTTGGCTGATCTAGGAGCCCTTGAACCAGCTGGTTGCCTACCACCATAAGAATCCCTCTGATTTATCAAATTTCTTTCTTCTGCTACTTTTTTAAGGGGTCCATCCCCATTTTCTCCAAGAGAAAACATTAGAATTTTCATCTCTTCGGTACGTGCATATAAGATGTGTCTCTCATTATCAATGACCATTTCAACAATGGGGTCTACGGCTCCAAACTTGAAAACATTTGGCACCACCCACCTGCAGGAAATAAAACAGCTATTATTCTTACACCTCACTCTACACTCAGGCCCTTCACTTCATAGTTCTAACAAGGCACGCACAGTTGAGAACCTTGATGTTATAAGACTCTGGAAAACCATTGATGACTATGCAAATTGCAAGACCAAAGAAAGGGAAGTAAAATATAGTTTCATGTAGACTACTGAAACAACCCCCACTACCAAAGAGAAAGGGAATACCTTGATATGACACTTCCGAGACCTGCAGTTAGACAGAGCTTGCGGCATCGCTTCTGCCACCCCGAACCAGTTGAGTACTGCAATTCATAAATGTGGCCATCACGGCCTGCAAGGAAAATGTGACCTCTGTCTGTGGAACTGATACATGTCATGGTCACTCCATCAGATGGAATTGTATAATCTGGTAATGGCTGAAGTGACACCTCAGCATATGGATCAGTTCCGTCACTGCTTGCAGAACAACATACACCTACAAGGATCAACTAAGTGCAATAGAGCTAGAGGTAAATGAGAGGACCAAAGGAAGAACAAATTTATATTGTTATAGATGAGAGAGGAAACATGGACTAAAAACAGACATCTAAATTTCACTGGTAATAAAGCAAACTAATGCTTACATCACAAATCCATTCGTATTCTGATACTGTTTTTGATAAAGTAATAATTTCATTGATGTGGAGAAAGTCTCTGATACAAAAGGTATACAGAAACGCGGGGAACCTACACAAAAAATATGGTTCTTCAAAAAACAAAAAAAACTTCTATACTAATAGAGATCTTATGGGTGCACAAAAAATTAACTAAAAACTGGAGGCTATGGTTTAGATGTACAGGGTCGTTCTACACCAGATACTGATAACTTAAACAATATCTCCACTATTCCATGTAAGAGATCCAATATATCCAGATCTATAGGCAATATGGTGCGGTAAGCCAACAGATATGATTGAAGATAAAAACAACAAACAAAATAACTTTGAATCTCAACCCCTTCATTGACCACTAGGCCACACCCTTGAGTGCCATTTATTTGAGTTTAAATCATCAATTTTCTCTAGATTTAACATCTAAACATGGAATTAGATGGGTAAAATTGGGGATTTGAGACATAAACCCTAAAAGCACAAATTGAGGATTTAGGCATGCAAATGAACTTGAAGTGAGAATGCATACAATTTGAAATCCTCAGCTAATTATGATTTATTTTCCAGTTTGACTGAGTTGACTAAGGAGTAAGTTTTTGGTTGACTTTGGCTTTAACCGAGAACTCACTTAAGGAATTAAGTCCAATAGCCTTGTCTGACATCATTAATTAATCTTTTGCATAGATTGGATTTGTTTAATAGACTTGAAGTATGGGAAGACTATTTTTGAAGGTCAAAGCTTTACTTGGATTGAGGTATGTTAAGACTTGACCTCAATGAGGGTATTTTCCAAATTGATATTGTTTTATATATACAATGTTTATGAGGGTACCGTATCTTTATTTTATTTTTTGATAAAGTAAGGTATTTCACTCCAAAAGGGCATCAAGAAGATGCATAGTTTCAACTTACAATGAGAGAAAAATTGACGAAAGAAACTGGGATAAAGAAAAAGGGAAGTTCCTTTACAGTTAGTCAATCTAAGACAAGTGAACCAATAAACTCCAAAAATTGTTCAGTGCAAGATACATTAGCTGATTTAGACCAGAAAAAAGTAAGACTAGGCATCTGGTAAATTGGGAGTTCTATCGGCATTCCTTATCAACTGCCAGCTAGTTCATGGTAGCTTAGGGTCTTTTATTTCTGTTTTATAACAAAGTTGTATTTCCTATTTCTAGTAGTTCATGACTTGTGACACCAATTACTGGGGGTTGAATTGACTATTACCGCGTTGTAGACTTGGTATTGCCTCATTAATATTTTGTTAGACTTTATCACAATATGTTGTTTTTGTATCATATTTATTTGTATGAAGTGGTTCGCCTGACGGGTTGGGTTAGGTGTCATCACAGCTTAGTTAAATTGAGTCATGACAAATGCCTATCACATAACTTGGATAAATAAAGTTGAACATTCATGAAGATATAGTACCTCAACAGGAGTTGCCAAGATCAGAAGATACTGGATGGCCTCCACGAAAATTCCAGGTTTGACTTTGGCTAGGCCAACAACGCATATAGCTTGTTCATCTCCACTATATTCAGGACAGTGACCATCCCTAAACAAAACATGATACCATCAGCAGAATAAGAATCCACAAAACAAAATATAATGAACAAACCATTAAAAACCTAAAGCTTTAGTTTTTATTTTGTAATTTTTTGATCGGCAAAGTAATGATTTTCTTGGTGAAAACAGCACCATAAAAGGAATGTTGTTAGGAAGTACATCCTAGAAAAGGACATTAATAACTAAATAAAAGAAGATCCCACACATCATGGACCATATGAACAATAAACTTCAAAATGTCTTGAACTTTATTACCACAAAAAAATAAACCATTCTGAAATTCTCAATACGTAGCTCATTCCATGCATAACTGAACTTTCTGAACAAATCTAAAAGATCTCACTTGATACAAACAGAAGCTTGACTGTGGATGACTAAAAAGGTGAACTTGAAAGATAAATTATAGAAATGGCCTAAGATTCGACAATAAATAATTTGGGGCTTGGAGGTTAGCACATAAAAGTATTTGATAATTGATTCCACAAAGGATATACCATATTTCTGGTAAAAGATCTATCAATGCTCAAAGATCAATACTTAATAATTGAACTTGAAAGACAAGGTCAAAACTCATAAACAATGGAACTCAAAATTGTTTAGCATGTACACATTCACTAACTAAGATAACACCTCGGGAAATGCAAATATTTTTTTTGTTATTTGCAGCATAGTTAGGTAGATGGTTGTGGTTGAGTTACTCACAAGCTTTGTGCACATTTTTTGCACACATTGGTGTGACACTAAAGAATAATAGTTAACACATGCCTGGACTATTGCTGATGGGATATAGAAAATCCCGAGCTGGTGTGATATTAATGAAGTACTAATGACTTTGTCAAATTTTGTTTATACTCACCACTTATCGAACCGCCAAAGAAACAATGTGTTGTCCACTGATGCCCAAGCTCTGCGAATTTCAGGAAATACTCCACATAATGCAGTTCCTTCTCCACTGGATGCATTATATCTCTCAATCAATACAGAAGGCAACTCCCAAGAGTCCACGACTTCCACTAAAGGAGGCCACTACAGCGGTAACATGAATGAACAGATTTAGTGTCTTACCAAAGCAAGATAGAATAAAAGATGTTTGATGTGGTTAAGAATTGCAATATGAAATCATATCAGGATTGCAAATGTTAAATGTCTATAAATATAATTTAAAGCTGTTAAATGGAAATAGAAACATAGGAAACATGATCAACATAATTGATGAGTGTGATTATGACATTAAATAATTGAAGACCCACAAATCTTACACATGCTACAATCACTTCTTTGGTCAGTTGTCTGAGATTAGATTAAAGCCTTGTTAAAGAACATGACTTTTTTTTTATGAAGTAAGAGAGATAACATTGACAAAAGCATCAAGAAGATGCACAGATTACAAAAGATGGAAATATCAGCTCAAAAAGAGACAAAACAACTATCAAAGAACTAAGGAGCTGATAAAACCCATGAAGGAGTCTAGACTGATTAAAGGGGTGAGCCTGGCCCAACTAAAAATGTTAAAGAACATGACATTTGGAACATGCACTATCGGAACTACCAATTACTAAATTACTCCATTAACACACTTGTTTATAAATATCTCTACTGTTTTCTTATACAACCTTGAGAATATATCCTCCAACCTTGGTTAAGCATATATGTTTTTCTTCTATTTTCTTCTTTGATAAGCCTCTGTAAAATAATGTTTTCGAAGGATAATCTACTTTTCTACTTCAAACAGCTTCTTCTACCACTTTTACTCCGTATAGTGTGATGGGAGAGAGTTACTCCATGCTACCTGTGAATGTTATTCGTAACAGATTTTAATTTTCTTCAACAGATCACTTTCAGCTGATTCACGAGGACAAAATGACATCCTTAATAAAATATTACACGCTAAGAGGCAACACTACAATATAAAAACTCATTAAAAATAAATTATCCTTCTATTAGTAATATAAGAAATCCATATTAAATACTCCCTCCGTCCCATTTTATATGATGTAGTTTGATTTGACACAGAGTTTAAGAAAGATAGAAAGACTTTTAGAACTTGCGGTCTAAAATGAGTGGTAGATGTTTATGTGGCAATAAATCATTTCATTAAGAGTAAAATTGGCATTTTAAAATTGAACTGTTACTAAATATAGAAATGTGTCATTCTTTTTGGGACTAATTAAAAAGGAAAGTGAGTCATATAAATTAGAACAAAGGGAGTATATAAAGGACATAAAGGATATGTTTAAAGGAGCAATCACTAGCATGAAAACAGTAATAGGCGAGTAGTAGGTGATACAAAAAATTCCTCCTAATAGTGGGTTTACACCAGAGATCGACATTGAGCCCCTACTTGTTTACCCTAACTATGGATGACCTAACCAACACAATATAAGATGAGGTGTTATGGGGTATGCTAGTTGCTTATGATATTGTGTTGAAACAGTTTAGAGAGTATGGGTTTTAGGATAAATAGAACTGAGACTGAATACATGCCTTGAAGGTTTGGTCAACATGAGAAAGAGAGAAGTTGATGTGAGACTAGACGGGATTGCAGTGCCAAAATGCAAACAATATAGATATGTTGGCTTCTTGTTTCAAGAGCATGGAATGATAGATTAAGATGTTACATTGTACTCATAGGATTAAAATCAGATGGTGCAAATGGAGAACTGTTGCTAAGTTGTTATGTGAAAGAAGACCATAGTGAAAGGTAATTTCTATAGGACAGCTGTAAGACCGGCAACGGTATATGGTAGTAAATGTTGGGCTGTAAAATCCAACATATCTGCAAGATGAGTGTTGTCAAGATGTGAATGTTAAGATGGGTAGCAGTCATACAAGATTGGATAAGAGTAAAATGACCACATTAGTCAGAATGTGCAATAGCACACATTGAGAATAAAATGCCAGAAAATTGCTTCAGATGGTTTGGACATGTCTTCCATCGACCTAGAATTGCACCAATTGTGGGAGTGAAACTATGGTAAGTGAATGTGTTAAAAAGAGGATAGGAAATATTTAAAATCACATGGAAGAAAGTTACCTCAGAAAATTTACAAATCCGTTGTATCAATGTAGACTTAGCTACTAGTGATTCATATAACAGATCCAAACTTATTTGGGACTTGGGCATAGTTGTTATGGTTGTTGTTGTTCTATTAGTAATATAAATGACATAAAGATACACATGCCTAATTACTGCAATTTGTCACAATACACTTCACTTCGACTGAAATTACCAGTTTCAAAAATGAACTTCACTTTGACTGAAATTAACAGTTTCAAAAATAAACTTCACTCAGACTGAAATTACCAGTTTCAAAATAAACTTCACTCAGACTGGCATCGAGTAAGTAAATAAACAATCCAAATTTAGTGTTCCACTTGGGGTAGCAATGGGGTTATTTCGGAAAAAAAGACCTGGTCTTTTCACGGGAGAAACACGACGACACGATGCAGTGACAGTCCCTTGGCCAGAAAACTCTTTACAATCGAAGACTGAAGATCTTAGGAAGTCTCAACTTCCAATTCTGAGGGACTCTATCGGGAATAACGAGACGCACACAGTTGGGGATACTCACACGTCTTCAGGAAATCAAGTCAGGTTGACAGACAAACAACAAAACTTTTTTCCAATCTTTAGAACTCTATAATTTGACAAACAATATCTTTAGAATTCAAGGATAGCCATTAAAAGTGTTTTTTTATATCTATGGCATTTGGATGGAAAAAAATGGTTGCAAAATCTTTTTCCAATCTTCAGAACTTTGTCTCATTTGGTTGTCTTTTGAAAAGACCAGAACTTTTTTGTCCAAGCTTTGAAATAAAATTAACCCTTTTGTCCAAGCTTTTTAATAATTCAATTTCTTCTAAAAATTGAAAAACTACAATAACAACATCAATAACCACAAGGCCTGCTAATTAACTAAGTCCGCCAAAAATTCGAAAAAAGCTCTTTCGCAAAAATGCTTCCCCACCTCTCCAACCAAAACCCAATTTATCTTTCCACGCAAAATCTAAAATCTTCAAAACTCCATAAGCAAAAACACATTTAACAAGCAATGAAACCCAAAATCCCAAAATTCGATGAAATTGGTGGTTACCTCACGGGGTTGAGCAGTATAAGGATGGCTGGCATATCTAGAAGCTTCCAATGCATCTTCCAGATCGATTTGAGAAGCTACATCACGGCCAATGCGGTCACCAACTACAAGTCCAGCATTAGTAACATCACGCATTACAATCTCATTGTCCCCTGACATATTCGCTCAAAAAAATCGCTAGGGCTTGAACTGAGCTTAGCTGTTGTAGTGTTAATCCAAGCCCTAAATGGAACTATTTGTAAATTCAAGAGCACTGAGCAACTGGAAAATTGAACTGGGAGTAACAATGGAGTAGGGTTTTAGTCTTTGAGGTTTATTTGACTAATAATAAAACAAAAAACTTACCCAGGCTTGTTTTCAAGATTAAAATGTCTGAATGTGAATATACGTCTGAAAATATTAAGATATAAATTAAAATACAAAGGTCTAAATTGAAAATACATTTGAATATTAAGATTTAACTTATAATGATTGAGATTGTTTGTTTTCTAATATTTGAAGTGTAGAATTTATTTTTATTTAAAAAATAATAAATACAAAATTTAAATAAAGATTAAATTGATTTAATGTTATATTAATAAAATATTTTAAAATTTTAATATAGCAATTAGTGATGGTTATAAATAATAAATATAATTGTGAGTTGTGACTAATAAGGATTGTGGTGGAGTGATAAGTATTTATTAGAGGTCTCGGGTTCGAGTCCCCTGAATTCGGAATCGTCTTTGTTAGGGAGGTGGGAAATTAAAAAAAAAAAAAAAAAGGTTATTGTGTTTATCAATTTGGGATGGTGTTAATTGTGCATATTATGTTATGGTATAGTGGTTGTCATTGTTATTAATAGTGGCGACTGATAATTTATAGTGGAGTGATACTAATATCAATTTGAGATGGTATTAATTGATGATGTTAACCATGGATGCATCTTATGGTATAGTGATTGACAATAACAATTATTTGTCATTATTAATGGTGGCGGTTGATAATTAGTAGTGGAATGATACTAATAACTAATGATGATTAACGATATATTGCATTGACTAAGTGGTAGCAATTATCGATATTGATTAGTGGATGTAATCAATGATAGATAGTAATGATTACAAATGATGGCAAACGGTGATAATGATTGATTTTGTTGGTAGTGTTGATTATGGTTAGGCTAAGGATGGTGGAGATTGGTGGTGGTAATAGTTGTGGTAGAAATAATGGTTGCGAATGATGAATGAAAATAGAAGAGTAGTGGTGCATTGTTATCTTTGTAGAAATTCTTAAATAAACATTTTAATGATATTAAGACTTTGTTATAGATCTTAATCATTCAGAATTATCCAAAACTCATTAAGTGGTTGTAAAATAAAAAAGAAACACTCTTAATGAATTCGAAACAAATAAAGCACTACTGAAACAAATGCAATTGTTGAATATGGTTCAACAACTATTGTATTTATTATAATAATTGTTGTATTTGTTGCTGCAAGTGACGTTGAATCAACTACAACCGTTATTCTATTTTGTCACAAATTTTCTTCTATCGTGGTCACTTTTAAAAAATAAATTAAATCATAATATCTATAGGTGGCTTGAACACCATTTATGGAGAAACAAAATAGTAATAAGAATTGCATGTCATGGTGAATGAATCGAGTCCAATAATATTATAATGGATGTTGGAAGGGTAGAGACATAATAGAAACTATAGTAATAGTTGTGCATCAAGATGTAGCATATGATGATTTTGTTATAAAATTATTACGAATTGTAAATTAAATTGTGAGTTGAAACTTGTTTTCATCATTTACATACACAGGTGGTGAAAAATAGAGAGCAACTCTTTTTAGAATAAAAAATAAAGTTAATTTGTATAATAATTATTTAAAACTAGATTCATTTTAAAGGTGTACATGATTGCAAAGTTCGTAGAAAATAATAATTTATTTCAATACCAAAAAATATTATGAATATGGTGGGGTTTATATGAATATTTTAGATAAATAAAATGTTAGTGAACACATTCTTACACTTAAGGTTTTCAACAATACATCAAAAACTATACTTAATGAATTTCTACAATTGTGTGTTATTCATGAATAATCAAGAATTTGATGTTGCATAATAAATTGTTTACTTAAAAAAAAAAAATTAAAGAAGATAATTAACTCACATTTTGTGTATGAAAAGTTGCACACATGATTCTCAACATTTTATGAGCCATAGCTTACGTGCCATATCAAAAGTCATAGGTAGATACTTCAAAGATAAATTTCTCGAAGGTAAAGCCCTATCTGTAAATGATATTAAAAATTTAATTTGTATTGAATTTAACTGCAAGGCCAATTACTAAAAATTTTAAAAGAGAAAAAAGAGTGTAAAATCTTTGACAAGAGGGCCATATAAGCATGAGTATGCTATGCTTGATGCATACCATTATATGCTTAGGAAAGTAAGACGTCGCTGAAGATTGATAAAAATAGTAAGTTCAAATATTTTTTTTGTGTTCTATGAAGCTTAAATTCTTGATTTTGCGCATATGAGAAAAATCATAATTGTCGAAAACATTTTTGAAGAACAAGTATGACGGAGTGTTGTTGTATGCTTTCACACGATGCGGAGAAACATAATTTTATGTTATTTTGTGTAGTAGATTTTGAATGTGATGCCTTCTATGAATTTTTTTTCGTGCAAATAAGAATTTTGTACATGATACCCTTGAATTATCTTTGAATTGTGCATAATTTCTGATCAACACTCAAGTATTAGAAAGATGATTTCAAAAGTCCACTTTTCAATTTATTATGGTTATTGCATGATACACCTAAAATAAGTCAATCTGAATAGATTTCACAATGAAAGAGTCATTTACCATTTTTATGAAGCAATAAAAAACATATAAGGTAAATGTGTTCAATGATCACTTCAATTAAACCGAAGATATGACTTCAAGGGCGGTTGATCATCTTGAACGTGTTGAATTTCATAGATAGAGCGGTATATTTTTCCCCAAAAAATAGGTACATCCTATTATTATTATTGTTATTGTCAAAATTATCTCAATGTTGTATATATTTTAACAAATGATGCATTTGTTTCAACAACTATCCTAATAATTATAACAATTACTTAAACAGATGCAACAATTGTGAAAATAAATGCTACAATGACTTATGTTTCAATTGTCGTTGCATCTGTTCATATTATTTAGTTGTTTTCATGGTTTATTCTTACCATTATAATATCATGACGACAAGCATTGTTGAGTCGGTTAACATAGAGTTTGTTGATGAATATTTCTTTTATTATTGCTCCATTTGATAAAATAGATAAGAGATTTGCAAAAAAAAATCATGAAAGGTGTATTGAGTTCATCAACGCACCAACCATCTTTGTCCCTTTGATAAAGACCAACTACTGCAATATTACAAATAAATTGCTTATAAGCAATAATTGAGTTACATTGAGTAAGAAATTTTAATCTAATGAATATTTTGTCTAATTTTTCTTATAATAATTTTAGGTCGAACAACTCTATAATCAAACAAGCATTTAAACTCATCGAGCCACCAACCTAATTATGAATTCATGGTTGTAGGATTTGAAAACAAATTGTGATTTTGTATTTTCATTCGAAAGTGTAAAAAAAATTAATACTTTTGGTGGAATTTATGTTGAAGCAATATGTGTTTCATATATTGAACTTGAATTTGGGTTTACAAGATTGATATCTCATATGGTCATTCAGCTATTAGTTATTATCTTTAAAAGTTATTTTTTTTCCTCGTAATTTTAACTTTTTTAAACAAAGAAAATAACTTTCTGAAATAATAACTATTAATTGAGTGATCATATAGAATTCAACTCTAGGTTAATTTCATGATCATATGCTTAATCCATCCAAAGTAAATTTAATAACTTTGTTCTAAGAAAATATCAATGATTTTTTTTTTAGAAAATACATCATTACCCCATTGAACTATAACACTTTTTTTAATAAGACACTGGAACTTTGCAAAGGTCATAGTACCTTCTTTGTAACAGCCCATATCCGAGAACGGACTTGAAAACAGATTTCCAGAAGTTGCAAGTGCGACTCACTATCGCCACAGGGTCAAAGATTCTCCTTTATTACTCCTTATATAGCAGTTAAGTTTGATGTTAGTCCAGAAACTCTCTCAGAACCTTTCTCAGTCTCTACTGCAGTCGGTGACCCTTATAGCTAGACGGGTATACATAAATTGCCCTGTCACAGTCTCTCAGAAAGTCACCTCAGCAGATCTTGTAGAGTTAGAAATGGTAGACTTCGATGTCATTCTAGGCATGAATTGGTTACATTCTTGTTATGCCTCAGTCGATTGTAGAACTAGGATTGTTCGTTTTCAGTTTCCAGACGAACCAATCTTAGAATGGAAGGGTAGTAACTTAACGCCTATGGGTCGATTCATTTCTTAGCTTAAGGCCAGAAAGATGATTTATAAGGGTTATCTCTATCATCTAGTTCGGGTTAAGGATTCAAGCTCTGAAACCCCAAATTTTGAGTCAGTTCCAGTGGTTAATGAGTTCCCAAAAGTGTTTCCAAAAGATCTTCCCGGAGTTCCTCCCGAAAGAGAAATCGACTTTGGAATTGATCTCCTTCCAGATACCCAACCTATTTTTATTCCTCCTAACGGAATGGCTCCACCCGAGCTTAAGAAATTGAAAGAGCAGTTGAAATACCTTCTAGATAAGGGTTTCATCAGACCTAGTATTTCGCCATGGGGTGCACCAGTGTTGTTTGTGAAAAAAAAATGGTTCCCTCAGAATGTGCATTGACTATAGGCAGTTGAACAAGGTTACAATCAAGAATATGTATCCCATCCCCAGGATTGATGACTTGTTTGACCAACTTCAGGGTGCTAGTCATTTCTCGAAGATAGACATCAGATCGGGTTATCATCAGCTTAAAGTCAGAGATAGTGACATTCTGAAAACAACCTTCACAACTCGGTATGGTCATTATGAATTTGTAGTAATGTCATTTGGACTAACCAATGCTTCTGCAGCTTTCATGGATTTGATGAACAGAGTGTTTAATGTAATGACCCTCATGGTCATTTCTGTGTCTTGCCTTCTGTGTGTCGTTTAGAGCGTTCCTGTAGCGACCCCAAGTCATTTATGACTTGTTGGGACTGACAGTT
>JAJOOH010001014.1:0-28419 GCA_029582605.1 Solanum gracilifrons
ATAATAATAATAATAATATTAATAGTAATAATATTAATAGTAATAATAATAATAGTAATAGTAATAATAATAATAATAATAATAATGATAATAATAGTAATAATAATACTAATAATAGTCTTAATCGACTATTGTATAATAGGACATGATCTCCCAATTAATTTAAATTTCTTATGGCAAATGAGATTATCGTGCCATCTTTTTATCTTTTCTTTGTACAATTTAGCATTTTCATATGCTTCAAGTCTAAATTCCTCTAATTCATCAACTTGCAACAATTGATTATTTTCCTGCATCTGACAAATCTAGATTAAACATTTTTATTGTCCAAAAAGCTTTATGTTCCAATTCTACAAGTAAGTGACAGGCTTTTTCAAAGACTACTCTGTAAGGAGATGTGCCAATTGGTGTTTTGAAAGCGTTCTATTATGCACATAAAACATCATCTAATTTTAGAGACCAATCTTTTTGAGAAGATCCAACAATTTTTTCTAAAATTCTTTTTAATTCTCTGTTTGACACTTTTACTTGCCCGTTTGTTTGGGCATGATATGGAGTTCCTTTCTTGTGTGTTACTCCATATCTTGATAGTACATTAGCAAATTGTTTGTTTATAAAATGTGTTCCTTGATCACTTATAATAACTCGTGGGGTTTCAAATCTAGAAAAATATTTTTCTTGAGGAAATCAAAAACAATACAAGCATCATTTTTCTTAGTAGCTATTTCTTCTACCCACCTTGACACATAGTCTACAACTACCAAAATGTATTCACAATCATTTGATGGAGGAAATGGTCCCATAAAATTGATACCCCAAATATCAAATATTTCACATACCAAGATAGAGTTAAGAGGCATTTCATCCCTTTTGAAAATGTTACCGCTTCTCTGGTATTTGTCGCAAGCTGTGACATAATTTCTTGCATCCTTGAATAGGGTGGGCCAGAAAAAACCTACTTCGAGTACCTTTGCAGTTGTCTTTTTCCTCCATAGTGTCCTCCCACTGCTCCATCATGACAATGACTTACGCTATTGTTCATTTCTATTTCTGGTACACATCTCCTGATTATTCCATCTACACAAAATTTAAACAAATAAGGGTCTTTCCAATAATAATGTCTTGCATTCTTTTTTAATTTTTTTCTTTGATCATAAGAAAAATCTTTTGGAATTCATCCTCCAGCTAAATAATTTGCTATGTCAGAAAATCAAGGTGATTGGTTAATAGATGATATGATTATGTATATATGTTCATCGGAAAATTCCTCCTTGATATCTGATGACTCGATAGGAAGATTTTTCAGACGTGAAAAATGATCAGCTACTTGATTATCTGCTCCTTTCTATCTTTTATTTCAAGATCAAATTCTTGTAAAAGAAGTATCCATCTTAGCAACCTTGGTTTAGCATCCTTTTTTGTTAAGAGATATTTTAGAGCGGCATGATCAGTGAATACTGCAACTTTATTTTCAATTAAATAAGAATGAAATTTGTCAAATGCAAATACTACTGCTAGTAGTTCTTTCTCAGTTGTGGCATAATTCTTTTGCACTTCATTGAGTGTTCTACTAGCATAGTAAATAGGTTTGAAAATTTTGTCTCTTTTTTGTCCTAATATAGCTCCCACTGTTGTATCACTTGCATCACACATGATTTCAAATGGCTGGTTCCAATTAGGAGAAACAACTATTGGGGCTTCAGATAATTTTACCTTGAGTATTTCAAATGATTTCCTACAATCATCTGAAAATTCAAACTTCACATCTTTCGTTAATAAGTTAGTCAGTGGTTTTGAAATTTTTGAAAAATCTTTTATAAACCTTCTGTAAAAACCCGCATGTTCTAAGAAACTTTTAATGCCTTTTACAGTATTAGGGGGAGGTAATCCTGCTATTAGATCAATTTTTGCCTTATCAACTTCTATCCCTTTAGCTGTGACTTTATGTCCTAAAACAATTCACTTTGTTGCCATAAAATGACATGTTTCCCAGTTTAGGATCAAGTTTGTCTCTTCACACCTTTTAAGCACCAAGGTTAAATGGTTGAGACAATCTTCAAATGTCTTACCAAAAAGTATGAAATCGTCCATGAAAATTTCAAGGAACTTTTCATTCATATCTGAAAAAATTATTGACATACAACGCTGGAATGTAGCAGGGGCGTTGCATAGTCCAAATGACATTTTTCGATAAGCAAACGTACCTTGGGGACATGTAAATGTGGCTTTATCCCTATCTTCCGGAGCAATAGATATTTGATTATATCCAGAATATCCATCAAGAAAATAATAGAAACTATGACCTACAACTCTTTCAAGCATTTGATCAATAAAAGGAAGAGGAAAATGATCCTTTCTTGTAACCTTATTAAGCTGTCTATAATCAATACTCGTCATCCTGTGACTATTCTTGAATGTATGAGTTCATTATATTCATTTTGTATTATTGTCATACCACCTTTTTTTGGTACTATTTGCACAGGACTTATTCAAGGACTGTCAGATATTGGATAAATAATGTCTGCTACAAGAAGTTGTATCACTTCATTTTTGATAACTTCTTGCATTTTTGGATTTAGTCTTCTTTGGGGTTGAACTATTGGTTTGTAATTATCCTCCATGAGGATCCTATGCATGTAAATAGTTGGACTTATTCCTTTTATGTCATCAATGGCCCACCCTAAAGCTCTATTGTGTTTTTTCAATATTCTAATCAATTTTTCTTTCTGTTCTGTGGTCAAAGAAGAGGAAATGATTACTGGACATAATTCAGATTCAAGAAAAATGTATTTCAAATGAGATGGAAGTGGTTTTAGTTCATTTTTTGTTTGAAATTTGTTTGGTTAGGTTTCCTCATTTTCTGCGTCTTTTTTTAGTGTTATTGTCTCTTTTATGCAATTTTCATCACTTGTGGTATCTGACTGGGCCAACCATCTTTCCAATGAATCATGAATTAACTGATCATCTTTGTATTCATCTGCAAGATCAGATATTAAATTAATATGAAAACAAGAAGATGATGATTCATCTTCGGAAAATTTCATTATTTTTTGCATGTCAAAAATTACTCTTTCCTCATTGACTCACAAGATTAATTGTCCTCGATGAACATCAATAATTGCTCTTCCTATTGCCACAAATGGTCTTCCTAAAATTAATGGCACCTCAGTGTTCTCTTCCATTTCAAGTACTATGAAATCTATGGGAAATATATAAATTTATCAACTCTCACAAGAACATCTTCAATTACTCCTCTTGTTTTTTTAGTACTTTGGTTAGCCAATTGAAGAGATACTTTGGTATTTCTCATCTTACCAAGTTCGAATTTTTTAAAAATCGATAAGGGCATAAGATTTATTGAAGCACCTGAATCGCATAATCCTTTTTCAAAATGGGCACCTTCTAAAGTACAAGGAATTGTGAAACTTTCCGGATCACTGTGTTTCTGTGAAAGCTTATTTTGAAGTATAGCACTACATTTTTCGATAAGCTTAACTACAGAAACTTCCTCCAATTTTTTTTGCTTGATAAAATATCTTTAAGAAATTTAGAATATGAAGGCATTTGTGTCAACACATCTGTGAAAGGTAAGTTAATGTAGAGTTGTTTTAAGATTTCAAGAACTTTTGAAAATTGTTTGTCAAGTTTTTCTCTTTTCATTTTTTGGGGAAAATGAAGAGGTACATAGTAAGAATTTTTTATTAATTCATTTTCATGTACCTTTCCTTTTATGTCTTTTCGTTGTTCTGAGAATTCAATTTTTTCTTTACTTTCACCTTCATTTGTCCGTTTCATATTTTGTGAATCTTTTTGTTTACCTGCATATGGATCATCCAGATTTTTACCCGAGCGTAAAGAGATAGCTATGAGATGTTCCTTATGATTTTTTTCTGTATTGCTTGGCAGAGCGCCTTGAATTGGTCCAGACACGAGTGTTGCTATTTGGATTACCTGAATTTTCAAGTTCTTGATAGCTGAATGGTGACTTTAAACCTTCTCATTAGTGGCCCTTATGTGGTTGTGTATCAGATCTTCAGTAGCCTTCAAGTGTTTTCTAAGCAAGTCTTCAATGTTTGATTGCTGATTAATTTGGGGTTTTTGTTGGTATTGCTGAAAATTTTGTTGTCCCCTGTTTTGACTTTGAAAACTAGGTGGTCCTTGTACATGTTGCTTTTGGTTAAAAAGACGTTGAGGATTTTCAGCGCCATTAGGATTACTACATTGATACCCCAGATGTTTTTGTGCCATAGGACTACTAAATGGATAATTATTGTTGTACCCAATAGCCTTAACACGTTTATCATTTTTTACTAAAACTTGACACTCATGATTCAGATGATTATCTCCGCAAACATCACAATTTTCAAGTTGAGGTAATGATTGAGAACTTACCTGAAAAGTCTCAAATTTTTTTGTGAGAGATGTAATTTGTTGTGTTAATGAATTCAATGCTTCAGTTTGATTGACTCCTGCTGCTTTCTTGATAATTATTCTGTATGATGGCCACTGAACTGCATTTTTTGAGATTTCATTAAGTAGTTGTATAGCTTCTGTTTTACTCATTATAGATCCCCCTTATGCTGCATCAATTACATTTCTAGCTGATGGTTTAAGATCATGGTAGAAAATGTACAAAATATCAGGATCTGAAATTCTATGGTGTGGACATTTTCTTAACATTGCACTTAGTCTTTCCCATGCTTGATAAACAGATTCAGTGTCTGTCTATATAAATTTATTAATTTCTTACTTCATTTTAATTGTTTTTGCAAGGGAAAAGTACTTGTTTAGAAAGTTTTGGGTCATTTGGTCCCATGTAGTAATGGAGCCTCTTGGTAAGCTTCGTAACCATGTCTTGGCCTCTCCTTTTAGTGAAAAAGGAAAAAGTCGCAGATAACATCTGTTGTAACTCCATTGAATTTACAAGTTTCAACTAACTCAAGGAAATCAATTAGTGAGTGTGAGGATCTTCTCTTGTATCACCCATAAATTGACATGACTTTTGAATGGTCTGAATCAAGCCTGTGCGAATTTCAAAGTTATTTGCTGCTATTCGTGGCCTCCTCACACTTGATTCTCCTTCAAAGTGATCAGGTCTTGCATACTCTCTAAGAGTCCTATCACGTCGTCGTGCTATTTCATCAAACTGCTCTTCCATTTGATGTGGTGGAAATGAGTTGTTATTCAACTCATCGTTTTCCATTTGTTTTTGTGAATAAGTATGAGGTTGAGGGGTTTGCTATCTTCGTAATAAGCATAGAAATGTTTCAATTTCAGGATTATATGTAACTAATTCTCTTGAAGAAGAACGGGTCATATACTTCTTGAATTTTTATTTTTATTTTTTTAAAAAAGGCTGAATTAATAATATTTTTATTATTTCAGAAGAAGAAAAACTCAAATTACTAGTAAAACAATTAAACTATAGTAGACTTTTGCCAATCTCGACAACTGCACCAAAAATTTGACGAGTTCCTGACGTGTATGTATTTTTACTCGTGCTTGATCAAATTATAATATAAAAAGATGTCGAACCCACATAGATTGGTTTGTCTATTCTATAGACGTTTCTTGTTCTAATTACTACTTGGGAGAATTTTAGAAAATGTTGAGTATTAATTTAATTTTATTTAAAACCTTGTAACTAGAGAAAATAATTTTTGTTTTAATTTTCCGAAATAGGGTGAAAGGTGTTAGGATTTTGACTTCACTTGATATTTTTATACAAAGTAAGATTTTATTCCGTAGTTTCTATTTCTCATAAAAGTATAAATACCTCTTATGATTATATTTATGTAATATTACTGGAGTTGAATTATTAAATGCACTCCTCTCGGTTATACAATTTAATTGTTAAAATAGTAATATTTAAGAACTAGAAATATGTACTTGAACAAAAACAAGCTTTCGAGAGTAAGTCCCTTTCGGCTACCTTACTTGTTATAGCTAATTGTTACACTATTTGCCTCTCTCGAGTACAAATAAGTGCAAAATGAATAGATGCCACAAACTATAATTCAACAACCTGATCAATACTTCAATTAATAGTATTACTTCTTCTGCCTCTCTCGATTACAGAGTTAGTAATCAATTAATATGTAGTATAAGATAGACAAGCGTTAGTTGATAAAATAGCATCTAACTGTAAAGCAGATAAAAATCAAATATAAAATTTTGGCTCAAGTACGTGAAATTTAGGAATAATACTTACTATTATATAGATATATCAAGATTCATCTTTTTCCCAACACAATAGAAAATTACTCCATACTAAGTTTGGTACTACTAACGAAAATATTCTTCGCCATTAAATAAGAAAATAGAAGAAATATTTGAGAGGAATAATTCCTCTACTTGGTTAAAATTGGGATTTGAATGCAAAATAAAAGTTGAAGAAGAAAACTATTTGAAAGTCTCGCCCCTCTTCAGCTGCTTACTGAGATTTCTATTTATAGAAGTCTTGTTATGGCACTAATGTATTTTAAGCTTGTGACTTCACATAAAACCTTCCAATCATATTCTTTTTTTTTTAATACATTGGGTCCCACATAGTTGCATCTTCTGTATTTTTGCTTCTTTTTCATTTCCTTTGAACTTTTCTTTCAATTTGTGGGTCCCACATAGTTTGTTTATTTTGACAATAGCAACATTAATACTTTTCTTCTTCTTTTTCATTTTGTTTATGTTACTTTCCAATTTGTCGCATATTTCTTTGTTTGTTGTTGTTCTTATTAAATCGAGATATCCTCTGCAAAGAAAAATAAAAATATTAGTCTGAATAAGAAAATAACGTAGTTATATATGATATAATTTTTTCTCATCATTAACGCTGGTATAAAATGGACTGCAACTTATTCTTACTTGACAGAAGAAGTCGGAGGGGTTGATGTTTTAGGTTATTCAAAAAAATTGTTTTAATCTTATACACCAATTGATGAAATCAAAGGTGGAAGCTGGAGATGCACAAAGTGTTGTTACAAATTTAATAATAGACAAGTGAGTGATACACTCTTTTATTGTGATGTTCAACTAGATTCTGAAGGGCGTATGCCTAATTTTTTTTTTTGGAGAGATGGTCGATCTAGAATTGACTTTTTGATGATGTCATGTATTTTGATACCACATATCGAAGAGGCAAATATCGTAATATTTGTGCACCATTTATTGAAATAACCATCATTGGCAAAATATGATTGTAGCACCTCTGATTCGAGAAGATTGACAAATGCAGCTTTCTAAGATCTGGTGTCAGAACCAACGGACCGTGTGTGAGACCACAGACTGAAGGTGGGATTCCATCGTTGGGTTCCATACTCTGGGATCTTTGATCCCACCCACACCCGACCAATACGGTCCGTGGTTGGACCTACGGATCATAGGTGAGGGTCAACATCTATTTAGAGGAAAATGACTTTTGGGTCAACGTCAAACGGTCATATCCTTTAGCACAAAATGAATTAGGTGACCCATGATCTATCAAATTAAAGATAATTGAATCCTCTTTCCAACGCCACTTAGTTTGCTAAAATCCAAGTTCAGCGTAAAAAGTTATGCTCATTTTAGTGAATGTCTGTCGGGCAGAGCATGAACCACAACCCAGACGATGGTCGGTAGTTCAAACGACGGCTCGTTCGTCCCGTAGTAGAAGGTACTTCGTCAGTTTTAAGTCAGGGTCATTTTGGTAATTTCCCCTATGTTTTGGCACTTAAACTATGTCGTTTGATGCTTAAACTACATCGTTTTACTCAGTCTAAGCCTAATAACTTAGTCAGAATCTACCCGAAACCCTCATTCTCCTAAAACCACCCAAATCAGAGAAAAAAGAGGAGGAAAGTCGACCAAACCTCCCAAGAGCAAGCAACATTCTTCTTCAAAGTTCAACCCCAAAATACAAGGGATTTCTCCAAAAAATTTGTCACCATGTATGTGAGATTTCAGTAATGGGTTCCTTTCATCCACTTAGTCCCTAAAATTCAGTCAGTTCCTTGATTTCACATAGCTTGTTTAGACCTAGGGTTTGTAAAATCTTGGGAATTTGTTGTGATTTCAATTGCTATGGAATCCATAGTCTAAATGACTTGTTTTCTTGGAAACGTTGCATAATTCCTTGTATAAACTAAGAACCCTAGTTTGTGTAGATTCTCTTACTCCATGAATTATACTTGTTAGGTCAGTTAAACAGAAAATCATACTCCAGATTTCAAATGTCACATTCTTAGTATATAAATGTTGCATTCTCAGTTAGCATGTCAGTTTTGAGCTATTTAGTACTTGGTGCATTTTAGCTTCATGAATATTCAGTGGGGAGTAGACTTAGCATCGAGTTGGACTAGGGTTCAGCGTACCCTAAAAGTCCTAGAACTACGTTCCCTCATAAGTTTATAAGTCCCCTCAGTTGGGCATCAAATTTAGTGATAATGCCACAGTCATACCTTTATACTCTTGACAAGGTATATTGGGTCCTCTTGATGGGGCTTATACATTGAAATCCACGGTGAGATCACGTGGTTTATGTCGTTTAATAATATCTCCAATAGTCAGACTCTTAGTGCATTTGACCGGGTTTTCAGTATATACTTCAGCATTCAGTTCAACATGTTACTTTATGATTAGTACTTGGTCATTGCATTCAGTTGAGTTCTTTTCAGCTATACTTTAGTACATATCTATAATTTTGTTCAGATTATATCATTGCTCAATTATATATTGTTCGGCCTATATACTTTATTCAGAGTAGTATCTATATCTTGCATGCTCAGTACATTCCAAGTATTACCACATACTTGGCGCTACATCGTTTCATGATGTAGGTTTAGGTACTCAACATCTAGATCACACATAGATCGATTCTCAGTTTGCATTCAGTAGCTTCAGTGGTGAGTCCTCATATTTCGAGGACAATAGACATGCTTTCATTTTTGTCTTTACTTTCAGTTTTCAGTTTATTAGAGTTAGCTGGGGCATGTCCCATCAACTCAACTCGGTAGATGATTTTCACTCAAGTCAGTAGAGGCTTTTCAGACATAATAGTAGATTCAGCGTGAGAGTTGTTAAGTGTTGTTTCAGTCTTTACTAAAAATCAAATTTTATGCTATACTTACATTTAAACTAGTTGGGCTTGTTCCTCTTTAGATACCTATTGATTTAGCTTTTGCATAGTTCATGTTTTACTTAGTTATTTTAAGTATGCTTATGATATGCCAGACTCAGGGTTAACATGAGGTCACTCGTAATCCTAGGTCCTGTGTTACGTCAAGGGGTTAGCCTCGGGGTGTGACACACTTGGTATCAGAGCATTAGGTTCAAGAGTCCTAGGGTGTCTGAAAGCCACACTAAGTAGAGTCCCTTTCATGAGTGTGAATCACGCTACACCAATGAGGGGGAGGCTATTAAGTGTTTTAAGAAAACTTCACCTTCTTTGCTATTTTTATCGTGCGTGAGGTATGATTCAACTTCTCCTTCTTAATCCATCATTATGCATTTTAGATCATGCCTCCTCATAGAGCTAACACATAGAATGCTAATGAACGCAATGCTAACGTCGTTCCTCCAGTTCAGAACATGAGGTTATAAATGTGGAATTTCAGAATGTGATCCAACTCTTGGCTCAGAATAATTAGCAGGCCACAACTCCTGCAAACACTAATGGTGGATCAGCTACATCTAGGGTTCGAGACTTTGTTCGGATGAATCCACCTTAGTTTCTAGGGTCGCAGGTTGGTGAGGACCCACACAAATTCTTTAATGAATTCAAGAAGATCCTAGAGGTGATGCAAGTGACTGGAAATGATGAGGTGGAGCTGGCATCCTACCAACTTAAGGATGTGGCTCATATCCGGTTCACTTAGTAGAAAGACAACAGGGTGCGGGTGCGGATGCAGCTCCTGTGACTTGGGATTGTTTTATTGGTGCTTTTCTGAACAGGTTCTTCCCACGGGAGTTGAGAGAACCTAAGGCACAAAAGTTTATGAACTTGAAGCAGGGTTCAATGTTGGTCCAAGAGTACAGGCTGAAGTTCACCCAACTCTCCAGGTATGCTTTACACATGGTTACCGATCCAAGGGCACAAATGAGTAAGTTCTTGTTTGGGGTGCCCGATCTGGTGAAGACTGAGTGTAAGAATGATATGCTTCTAGGGGATATGTATATCTCTATACTAATGACTCATGCTTAGTAGGTTGATGGAGATAAGCTTAGAGAAATGACTAAGGGTAACAAAAAGGGCAGAACATGAAATTATGAATACTCACAACAATAATCAAACAGTGGGAATCGCTCATAGTTTCAGCAAAGGTCTACAGCCAAAGCACCTTCATCAACTAGTGCTCCATCCCCATGTTTCGACAGGATCAGAAAGGTAGGGTATCAAGCTTTAAGTTTCAGGGGAGTACTTCAGGTAACAGGACATTCCCAACTTGTCCAAAGTGTGGTAAGAACCACCCGGGTGAGTGCCTGGCAGGTAGAGAGGGGTGTATTGGGTGTGGTCAGTCTGACCATATGTTGAAGGATTGCCCTTCTTAAAGGCAGGGGCAAGGATATAACAACAATAAGGCTCAGTCTACAGCTCCAACAGCACCAGCATGTCTTCCAACTTAGTAGGGTGCTTCGTCGGGTACAAGTAGTGGTCAGCGCCAAAACAAGTATTCTCCGAATATGATCACTGGTATGTTGAGAGTTTTTCATTTATATGGTTATTCATTGTTAGATCCATGGGCTACACTGTCTTTGTTACTCCATATATAGCAGTAAACTTCGGAGCCAGTCTTAGAGTGGAAATGTAGTATCTCTTACCTTAAGGCCATAAAATGATTTCCAAAGTGTATGTCTATCATCTTGTTCGGGTTAGGGATTCAAACTCTGAAACCCCAACTCTGGAATCAGTTCCAGTAGTAAATAAGTTTTGATAAGTGTTTCAGAAGATCTTCCCAGAGTTCCTCCTGAAAGGGAAATCGACTTCATAATAGATCTCCTTCTAGATACCCAGCCCATTTCAATTCCTACTTTCAGAATGACTCTAGCCGAGATAAAGGAATTGAAAGAACAATTGAAAAACCTTCTAGATAAGGGCTTCATCAGACCTAGTATCTCTCTATACGGTGCTCTAGTGTTGTTCGTGAAAAGAAAGACGGTTCTCTCAGATTGTGCGTTGACTATCATCAGTTGAATAAAGTCACTATAAAAATTAAGTATCCCATTCCCAAGATTGATGATTTGTTTGACCAACTTCAGGGTGCTAGTTGCTTTTCTAAGATAGGCCTCAGATCTGGCTATCGTCAACTTAGAGTAAGAGATAGTGACATTCTGAAGACAACCTTTAGAACTTGGTATGGTCATTATGAATTTGTAGTTATGTCTTTTGGACTAACAAATGCTCCTGCAGCTTTGCTGAACTTAATGAACAAGCTGTTCAAACAGTATTTGGACTTGTTTGTTATCATCTTTATTAATGATATCCTCATTTATTATCAGAGTGAGGAGGAGCATACGACTCATCTGAGTGTTGTTCTGAAAACTCTCAAAGATCATCAACTATTCGCTAAGTTCAGCAAATGTAAATTCTGGTTACACTCAGTCGTTTTCCTTGGTCTTGTGGTATCTAGCGAAAGGATCCGAGTGGATTCTCAGAAAATTGAAGCCGTAAAGCATTGGCCCAAACCAACTTCTCTTATAGAGATCATAAGTTTCTTGGGTTTGGTTGGCTAGTACATGAGATTTGTTGAAGGATTTTCATCCATAGCTTCCCCATTGACCAAGTTGACTCAAAAGAAGGTCAAATTTCAACGGTCAGATGAGTGAGAAAAACTTCTCAGAACTAAAGACTAGGTTGACTACAACTCTTGTCTTGACTCTACCAGATGGTTCAGACGGTTATGTGACCTACTGTGATGCATCCAGGGTCGACCTAGGTTGTGTGTTGATGCAACGAGGTAAGGTCATAGCATATGCTTTTAGACAACTTAAGATCCACGAGAAGAATTACATGACTCATGACCTTGAACTTGAAGCCATAATATTTTCCCTAAAAATTTGGAGACACTACTTGTATGGTGTTTATGTTGTTGTGTTCATAGATTATAAGAGCCTCCAATATGTTTTCACCTATAAAGAGTTGAATCTTCGTTAGAGGAGATAGCTTGAATTCTTCAAAGACTATGACATGAATGTGATTTACCATCCGGGTAAGGCCAATGTAGTGGCTGATGCTCTCAGCAGACTGTCTATGGGTAGTGTAGTACATGTTGAGGAAGAAAAGAAAGAGTTAGCCAAATATGTTCAACACTCGCTTAGGAGTTTACCTTACAGACACATCAGATGGTGGTGTGATAGTTCAGAATGGATCAAAATCTTCATTGGTAGCGGAGGTTAAGGAAAAACAACAGCAGAAAGTTGGGGTTTTCTCCTGGGGGAGATGGTGTGCTTCGTTACCAGGGTCGCTTATGTGTTCCTAATGTGGGTGAGTTGATGCAACATATCCTTATAGAAGCTCATCACTCCAGGTATTACATTTATCTAGGTGCCACTAAGATGTACAGTGATCTACGAGAAGTTTTTTGGTGGAACGACATAAAGAGGGACATAGCAGACTTTGTGGCTAAGTGTCCTATCTGTCAACAAGTTAAAGTAGAACATTAGAAATTAAGAGGTGTGACTTAAGAGATTAACATTCCTACATGAAAAAGGAAAGTGAAAAACACGGACTTTATCACGGGTTACCTCGTACTCGCAGACAACATGACTCTATTTGGGTGATAGTGGACAGAGTCACTAAGTCCGCTCACTTTTTTGGCTGTCAAGACTATTCAACAGAGGACTACTCCAAATTCTACATCAATGAGATAGTCAGATTACATGGGTTCCCTTGTCTATCATTTCAGATAGAGGTCCTCAGTTTACCTCTCATACATTTCATCCACAGACAGATGGTCAGGCATAGCATACCATTCAAACCTTAGAGGACATGTTGAGAGCTTGTGTGATTGATTTCAAAGGAAGCTCGGATGATCACCTACCTCTCATAGAGTTCACCTATAATAATAACTTTCATTCTAATATTCAGATGGCCCCGTATGAGGCACTATATGGGTGTGGATGCAGGTCCCCGATTGGTTGGTTTGAAGTAGGTAAATCAACCTTGATTGGGCCAGATTCGATTTATGGGGCTATGGAGAAAGTTCAGCTCATTAGAGATAGACTAAAGACAACTTAGAGTCATCAGAAATCCTATGCAAATTTGAGGAGAAAGGACTTAGATTTCGAAATCGATGATTGGGTTTTCCTGAAGGTGTCACCTATGAAGGAGGTGATGAGATTCAGAAAGAAAGGGAAGCTCAGTCTTAGATATGTAGGTCCTTACAGAATCCTGAAAAGGGTTGGTAATGTGGCTTATGAGTTAAAGTTACCAGCCGAACTAGTAGCGGTTCATCCAGTCTTTCATATTTACTTGTTGATGAAGTGTGTGGGTGATCCGACATTGATAATACCATTAGAGAGTGTGGTTGTGAATGATAGTTGCACTTATAAAGATGTGCAGTTGAAATTCTTGACCGTCAGGTTCGTAGGTTGAAATTTAAGGAAGTCGCTTCAGTAAAGGTTTTGTGGAGGAGTCAGTCCGTAAAGGGAACTACTTGGGAAGCAAAGACAGCCATGATGCCAAGTATCCTCACCTCTTTCCTTTCGATTCCATTTCAGCTTGAGGTAATAGTTCCTCTCCAGTCTCTCAGTTTACTCTTGAGTAATTCAGTTTGAGTATCAGTATCTTTTTCCCTCAATTATTCTTGCATTTCAACACATTTGCATGTTCATGGAACTTAGTTTAGTTAGATATTCGTTTCTAGTACTTAGTGGTAGGGGTTGCTGCTCCTTCCCTCTATACTTAGCTGATTTAGACTTCATTCGAGGACGAATGTTCTCAAGGGGGAGATATTGTAACACCTCTAATTCAAGAAGATGAAAAAATGTAGCTTTCCAGTATCTGGTATCAGAACTAACCGAAGCGACAGACATACCGTGTGTCAGGCCACGGACCGCAGGTGGAGTTCTGTCATTGGGTTTCAGACTTGGGGATCTTTGATCCCACCCACGGTCGACCATTACGGTCTATGGTTGGACCTACAGATCATAAGTCTGGTTGTAGGTGAGGGTCAACACCTATTTAAAGGAAAATGACTTTTGGGTCAACGTCAAATGGTCATATCTTTTAGTACAAAATGGATTAGGTGGAATTATTTAAATACACCTTGTGCAGATTCATAATAATTCCTGAAATACGAAGTCAAATTAGAATTTAGGGCAAAAGAAGAAATTATTTAAATTTATTCAGATTGACGTCAGCCCGCCATATCGTGAAGCCTCCAGCTATGGCACTGCCGTTATATGGCCTACATGGTCACTATAGAGGGGATGATGCAATCAAACCTTAATTAAAGCGATGTATTTTATTTTTCCTCCCATTATCTAGGGAGAAAACAGACAAGGGCTACTCCAAAAATTACCCTAAGCCACTCTAAGCGTGAGAAAAATGAGAGGAATGATTTTTAGAGCAAATAAGGGTAAAACCCAATGATTCTCCGTCTATTCGTTAGGATTTTACCTGTGAGCCAGGAGCGTACACCATTCTTCAGCAAGTGCTTGGCATCCAAGTAGGCTAAGTTTTCTTAACTGAGTAGTTAGACATGTGTTTATTCACGTACATTATTGAAAGATTTCATACCTAGGACTTCAAGTAAAGAGTCTAGATTGTTAGATATGTGGTTAGTTATGGTTTAGGTTGAGGATGAACTTGATTAGTATTATTGGTGTTGATATTTGTTGGGTGTTATCTTGGAAAAGTAATGGTGGGTAATCAGATTGTGACAAGGAATAGTCGAAAGAAATTCTCTCGAGTAGAGGATGGTTGATTGTTTTCCGTCTATACTATTATCAATTGTTTGTATTAATTCATGCATGATACAAGTTTGGGGAAGAAGGAAAGAACATGAATTGTAAATGAAGATGTTGTCGATTGCATGCAATGAATGTGTTACTTGAATATAAATGTGTGGTTACTATTCATTATGGTTGTAATTGTGTTGTGTGTGGATGTTAGATCAGGTACCACACTGGTATGTATATATGTATGTATGTATGTATATGTAACGACCTGGTTTCGTCGTTATAGAAATGTCAACGGGGAAAAATTTGGGGTCGGAAAAACTTTTTCATAGTATTTGTATTTTTCCCAACCTTGTTCAGATTTGGACGAAATCGGAGTCCTTGAGGTGTGAGGAACTCTTGTAACAATTGGGTGAGTTGTTTTTGAGTTTGATTGCATGAGTAGTTAGATAACTTGTTAAGGAAATCGTACGACTTTACGAAATTGAATTCGGGCGAGTAGAACTCTCGAAATCGATCTTAGCGTGAAGGGTATTTTCTGATCGTCATGGGTTAGAGGTGTATAGTGAAATGGGATTTTGGAATTTCTTCAGTTGACTCTCTAGTTCCGTTTGTGTCGCTTTGGCGGGAGTCTGACCGCTCTGGCAGGGCCACTACAGCGGGATATGGGACGCTGTGGCGGGTACGACGAGACTTAAAATCGTAGAAAAGGATGGATAGCTCACTGGTTCGAAAATGCCGCTCTGGCAGGACTTGATGTCACTCTGGCGCCGCGGCTACAGTGGGATGAGGGCCACTGTGGCGGGCCAGACGTGACTTAGTGTCGTTAATAAACCCCTAAACGACCTTATTTGACAATTTTTGACTTTTAGAGCTAAGGAACGGCCCCTAGGCGATTTCTACTTGCTTTTCACTATTCTTGAGGCTAAAGGTAAGCTTTTCACTCCCCAAATCCGTTTCTTAATCCGTAGAACGTAATAGAATGGGTGAATATTGATTGAAGAGGGTTTTGTTATAGATTCTATGGTGGGAACAACCCTAGTTTGGATGATTGGGATCATATGGTTGATCTAGGGTTCATAGAATTGTTATAGTTTTGAGTAATTAGCGATTGTTTATTGATTCCCGTGTTATTGTGATTGTTTGTAGACCACGAACAAGTGGAACGAATCCAGAAAGGGAATGATCAAGTTTCTTAGAGTTTCAAGCTTGTTTTGAGGTTGGTGATGGTTGTGATTCTATGTTTGTGTGATGTATGTTTGTTCTTGGTTCATTATGATACTTGTGTATGTATGAATGTTGCAATGTTGATCACACTTGTTGTAAATGAGATAGATGAATATCATTGCCATGACATCATGATGTAAATGTATGATCTTGATGAAGTACTTGTGATTGTGATTGTGGTGTGTGAATGGGATCGGTTGCCACATTCTGGCATAACTAACTTGGATCGGTTGTCACGTTCCGGCATAAAAAGGGGATCGGTTGCCACGTTCCAACATAAATATGGGATCGGTTGCCACGTTTCAGCTTGCTAACTGTTTGGGTTTGGGTTCCGTGAGAGGACCAATGATTTGTGATAAATGTATATTGATGAGCATGTTGATAATATTGTAGATGTTGATATATATGCATGTGGTTATAATGTTGTTTGACTTGCTTATGTTACACTAATGGGATAGCTGCGTGATTCTACCAGTACATTGTGGTTGTGTACTGATTCTGCACTTGCTCTTATTTTTGTTGAGTACAAGGCATCTTCATGCAACTATTGACAAACCTCGCTTAGAAGATCAGTGATCGTCGCTTCGAATTCAAGGGTGAGCCAATTCTTCCGGGCTGCCATGTGGTTCTCTTTCGTCTATGTCCATCATTTCCGGACTTAGATATTTGTTCTAGTTAGTTGATTAGTTCATTAGTTGGGGATGTATCCTTTCTTGTTTAGACTTGGATCATTTGTTTAGATGTTTTGGTACATTAACTTTCAGGTTCTAGGTATTAAATTTTCACAGTTGTTAGTTAATTAACTTGCTTCCGTAACTTAATTGTCTTAGTATTGTTTTAGTTGCTTAGTTTGGTTGTAGTAGTGGTTCTCCCACTGGATGTTTAGTGTGGGTGCCAATCACGACGGTATGTATCGTGACAATATATATATATATATATATATGATCGGGTACCACATCGGTACATATATTATTATTGAATCGGGTATCACGTCGGTACATATATATTATTATAATTATTGGATCAAGTACCATGCTAATATATATATATATATAAAATCAGGTACCACACCAGTACAATAACCGTTTGTGTGTATGTTCATGAGAGAATCATATCTATTTTTTTGTGATGAGATGATTATAGGTTGGTCAATGAGAGGACTAGGTTGAATTATTCTGTTTTAAGTATCACTTGTTGGCCCTTGAGTGGCCAGGGAGTCATGGTAGTCCGAGTACTCGACAATGTGAAGAATTACACTTGACATGTGAATAATGCTAAGTAGTGGTGAGGATTGGAAGAACGGGTATTTTATAATCATGGTTATAATTGTATATCTCTGTTTTACTAATGGTGTTTGTTAGTTCATATTTTCATATAATTAAAGTGTCGTAAGGTAAGGAGTTGACATGAGAACTTGAGGGGGAATAGTAATTTAAGTAACATGATTAATAACAACCGAAGTAACAATTAGGGGGTTAAGTTATGATATGATGTGAGGATGTAACGACTTAGAGGTTGGAGTTGGCAGCAGAAGAAGGTAGGGGTGACTTGGGTGACATGTGTGAGTTCCAACAGTGTTGTTTTATTTTCCTGCTCTTAATTATGTGCATGATATTATGTGGTAGATTCAGGTCGAATGATAATGCCTACCAATATCTGTTTTGTACCGATACTATTCTTGTTATGCCACTTGGCGTAGTCTAGTTGCAGGATTCAGTAAAGTTTATTACGTGAAGACGATGGTGATCTCTGACAACTTCTACTTCTTTTTTCTTATGATGGGAGTTGTGTCTTATTTCCTTTTATACATTGCACTCTCTTAGTAGCTCTTACACCTTTTTAGACTAGTTTCGTCAGAGGGTGTTTCAGGTAATTGTAAAAGAATGACTCATATATTCGAGCTTCATATTATTTAAAAATATTAAAAAGTTTTCTTAAGTTTATTTAAGTTCCACATTGTCCGTTTTTAAAGTGGGGTGGTAAGGGTTCACCTATATAGGTGTTAGAGTAGGTGTCCGCACAGCCAAGTGAGTTGAGTCGTGACAAGGTGTCACAATATCAACAATAACAGATCAAATACGTAAAGTATTATGTGAGTACAAACGAGATCATTCCAAATGCACTCAAAAAGATTTGTAGTTGTGGCAACACTGGAACTTTTGGATGCAATAAGAAAAGTTAGAGACGAGCTTTAACTAGATTTAAATTTTAACAAAAAGAAAACACAATAGAATCATATTTCTCTAACTTGTCTTATATATATTTGTACTTTTAATTAATTATTAATTTATAATATTAATGGGACCATATATTTATATATGGGTTTTCTAAAAATAAATTATCGTATTATCTTATCGAAATTGGTGATTTTTTTTACATTGGCCTAAATTGAGACCAGAGAAAAATATTATCTTAGAGAAATTATTAATTTATCGTGTATTAATTTAGTGAGATTTTACTGTAACGTAATTTATTTTTTCTTTATCTTAGTGTCTAAAGTGTGTTTTCGTGTATCAATACCAACATAATTTTGACTTTTACATCAACAAGAAAAGTTTGTTTACTATATTTAAGTACATTTTATATCTTTGCATGATGCGTTGTCATGTTCCTCTTTAGCTACATTTTGTATCTTAAAACTTTAACATTATTTAAAAAAGAAAAGAAATTGGTATTTAATAATATAAAATAATGTAAAAATATTTAATATATAGAAATTTAAAATCGAGATAAAATATATATCTTTTTGTTGAAAGTTGAGATAAAATATTACTTATTCAATATTTTTACTTATTTGAAGAAACATAATTTTATTAATAACAGTGCGAGTATAATTTTGTTCCCTTTTGATTCTCCTCTCCTAAATATTCACCATAATTCGATGAATTTTAATAGTATATTTCTTAAATGAAATGATTTAGATTGCTAAGAACATCGAACAACGGCTTTGAGAAAGCCAATATATACTTCCTTGATCTCTTTATGTATATCTAAAAGTTTATAAAATTTTGAGACACTCTATCAAACTAACCCTAAGTGAGTGTTGGTTGTAGTGTATTTAAAATTAGAAGCCCTTAAATAAATTTTGCAAGTAGCCCTACATTGAAGAAGTCGTGTTACATTGATATTTCTCATTTTCCCCCCTATAAATATATTAATTATCCTTCTCACATTTTTTGGAAGAACTCTAAACTATCATATGCATCACATGGTAGACTTGGACAAAGCCTTGGGGGAATGTATTCACAAGTTTCACACAGGCCCTACCTACAAACTATAAAAATTCAAACCAGATGTAAAGGAGTGTTATTAAAAAAAGAAAAAAGAAATCTTAATTAGATATGTATTTTATTAAATTAATTCTATTATCAATATATTAGAAATTTAAAATTTGATTTCTATCAGTTTATATAGTTATTTAATATTGAAGATCGTATAATTTTTTTTGTAATAAAACCTTTTTAATTTGATAAAATAAACAAATAAATAAAATAAAATATTTATTTTATATAAGATCAATATATAAGTGAAGTGCATACTAATAGATTATTACTAACTCAGTTTCATAAGTATTATCTCAATAAAAAAGATTGTATGAAAACAAGTGTTATTTTAGGAATTCAAAATAAAGTAGTTGTATTATTTTTCAATCATATCTTTATGTTTCACTTTTTAGTATTTTTTTTGTTTCATTTCATTTCATGTAATTTTTTTTAGTTCGTTCTAAAAAGAATGTCATGACTTTAATATAATTAAAAAAATTTAACTTTAAAATTTTTTATTTACCTTTGATAAAGTGATTTATAATCATACAAATATTTAGGAATTGGTTTAGATCACAAGTTTTAAAATTTTACTTTTTTCTTTGTTTAACATCATGTCAAGTTAAATGATGCCACATAAAATAAGATAGAGGAAATAATATTTAATTTACAAGAAGATTCATCTAAAAGTGGTGATTTAGTAAATTATATATTATGATTATTAATTTTTTTAATAAATATGACTTTTTTTTTTTGTTATAGTGACACTTATTTTGAAAGGAGGATATTTTTTGGTTATAGTAGCACTAATTTTGAAAGGGGTCAAGTGGAGAGGGACATAGCTAGAAAAAAAAAATCATTCTTTACTGAGGTTGCAAGAATGTTGGCACACTTTTCCTCCATCCAAATCTCCTTGAAAGCTGCTCTTCACTTGTTTGTTCCAAAATGGCGAGACTTTACAGGTAATCCCTTTGTTTATTCATCAGTCAACATGAATCCAAGGTAAAGTTTGAACCTTTTTGCCCCCAACTCATTTCTTTATTTTATTAATTAGTTGTGTGTAGCTTGTATGACTATAGTGGTTGACTGGTTGCCTTATTGAACTTTCTAGAATAATATATTTTAATATTGATTACATTGTTTAAGCTTGTGTTTAGGGTGATTTTTATTCTTTCTCAATTGGGAATCAAATCATATTGGAACAAGTGCTAGGTTCAGAAAATATTGTACTTTTCTGTTTTGGTTTATGGGGTTGAGGTTTTCTAATTAGGACAACTGCTGTGCTGATAGTAATGGGGTATCTAATTTCAGATTCTTGCTCTGAGGCTCATATTGGAACTCCTTGTTTTGCCAAGTTCTTATCTTTTGAGGATTCTTGCATGAAATCTTGAATTTTTATCTTCAAGATTTGGGATTTAAGCTTCATTTTTATGTTGCATTTGTTGACAGGAGCTTTTTTTTTGGGGAGAAACTGTGAGGTGAGGTAATCCTCAGTCATTTGTTGATAGACGCGGAGTTAGGATTTTGAGTTTATAAGTTTAGATTCTACAAAAAGCAAATTACTGGTTCTTGATAAGTGGATTTTTTTTAACACAAATACAAAATCTGGGCCAAAGCTACGCGGTAGGCTAGCTCAAGCCGTGCTTGCTGGAAGGTAGTGATGGATGCCCAAGTGAAGAGGAGAGTGTTTCTCTTATTAGTTTCATGTATATTGGTGCCTATGGCGGTTCTTGGTGGGACTGAGAATGTCACTGTCTCTTCCTTGTCTAGGCCAAAAGTGGTGAAGTTTGGAGCTTTATTCACCGTAAATTCAGTGATCGGAAGTTCTGTAATGCCAGCCATTTTAGCTGCAGTTGATGATGTTAATGCTGATTCTACAGTACTTAGTGGGACCAAATTGGACGTCATAACACAGGATACAAATTGCAGTGGATTCATAGGCACTATTGATGGTAAAGGCTTTTTCTCCACCATAATTTTCTTGTCTGTATTAAAGCTACTTAATTTTCAGTAGTGCTGGTGTCTAGACACATGATATCGTATAGTCAATTTCTTTTACTTTCAGTATTATTAACAAATGCGGTGTTCCCCATTTTATGTATAAATTTGAGACTAAGATGTGCTCATTCAATCCAATTCCTCGCTTGATCATATATAAGGGGGTGATGGTATTTCTTTTCTTCTGCTTCCTTAATTTTAATACATTGTGGGCGTGGTGGCACCGGGGAGAAAGGTGCAATGGAATGTTTCGAGACTTTTTTGAGAAGTGTAAACTATCACGAATGGATTTAGACCAGAAATGGGACCATGAAGCAATACGTACTTCCTCAATTGGAAATGCAGAAGCTAAGTTTAGTTCAGGCCTTCATGGCCTGTTTCAGGATTTTGTAATAGTTCAATGTTTTGATACATGATTGTTTATAGACATAAACCTTTGTCAAAACCATAACCGAAGCTGGTGTTCCTGTCACATTTAGGTTTTTTGCATTAACTTTATTTATCTATTGCTTTTATTCCTGTATCCCTCTTAATATTTAACACACATACTTCCTTTGCAGCTTTGCAGCTGATGGAGAAAGAAGTTGTTGTTGCGGTGGGTCCGCAATCCTCTGGAATAGCACATGTCATTTCTCATGTAGTGAATGAACTTCGTGTCCCGCTTTTGTCTTTTGCAACTGATCCTACTCTTTCCTCTCTTCAGTACCAATATTTTCTTAGAACTGTCACAAATGATTACTTCCAGATGTATGCTATTGCTGATCTGGTTGATTATTATGGATGGAAGGAGGTTATAGCCATATTTGTTGATGATGACAACGGTAGAAATGGGATATCGGTGTTGGGTGATGCCCTTGCAAAGAAGCGGGCCAAGATCTCTTATAAAGCAGCCTTTTCTCCTGGAGCTACTATGAGTGATATCGATGACTTGTTAGTCAGTGTGAACCTTATGGAGGCACGAGTTTATATTGTTCATGTAAATCCTGATACTGGACTGTCTTTTTTTTCAAAGGCAAAAAAATTGGGAATGATGAGCAGTGGTTATGTTTGGATTGCTACTGATTGGCTTCCATCTGTTTTGGATTCATCAGATTCTAATAAAGATACTATGGACGTACTACAAGGGGTTGTCGCGCTTCGCCATCACACTCCAGATTCTGATAAGAAAAAGACATTTGCATCTCGATGGAAAAACTTGAAGAGTATACAAACTTCAAGGTTTAATTCTTATGCACTCTATGCTTACGATACAGTTTGGTTGGTTGCCCGTGCACTTGACCTTTTCTTCAAGAATGGTGGAAATGTCACTTTCTCTGATGACCCCAGTTTGCGTGATACCAATGGAAGTGCTCTGAAGTTGTCATCCCTCCGAGTTTTTGACCAAGGACAGAAACTACTCCAGATACTTGTTGGCATGAACTTCACAGGTCTAACTGGTCAGATTCAATTTGATCCTCAGAAGGATTTGATTCATCCAGCATATGATGTTCTTAATGTAGTTGGAACTGGATTACGCACTATAGGTTACTGGTCAAACTATTCTGGTCTCTCTGTTATAACTCCTGAGGTTTTATACACAAAGCCTGCTAACACTTCAACCAGTAACCAACATCTATATAATGCTATATGGCCTGGAGAAACTATAAAACGACCTCGAGGATGGGTGTTCCCCAATAATGGAAAGCCCCTGAGAATTGCCGTTCCTTTCCGTGTCACTTTTGAAGAGTTTGTGAAGAAAGATAAAGGACCTGCCGGGGTGAAAGGATATTGTATTGATGTTTTTGAGGCTGCAATAGACTTGTTGGCTTACCCTGTCCCTCATGTCTACATTTTATATGGAGATGGAAAAAGAAACCCGTCGTTCAACAGCATAGTGAATGATGTTGCACAAAATGTGAGTACTTACAGCTACATTCAACAACCTAGTATTTATGACAAAAGTACTCTAGCCAAGCCAGTGACCAGTCTGACTATATCTACTCAGCTTCAGTATCTATGCATCACGATTTTCCGTGATGGAAACACTAACTAAGTAGGAAATAAGGTGATTCCTTTTTTATATATATGAAATGTGATAGAGACCCTTGATGCTGATTAGAAGTATCACAATTCTATATAGGGTTAAGTGAAATATGCATGACCATAAGTGGATTTTATACTAATGTGGATTTGTCGAGGATTTACGGATGCATAACTCAAATGTTTGGTTCAGTGTGATATAAACTGATATCTTTGTGACTGTTGATAACGCGATATGACCAGTAAGTTGAAGAAATATGTAATTGAACTGAATCGGTTGGTCAGCAGCAATTGTCTATACATTCAGTTTATTGAGTAAAGTCGTTTGATAGAATTTCTTAAATATCGGTTGGGAGGAATGTCCAAGAAAATTTAGTTTCTTTTCTGTACACCGTAATGATGTAACATTCTATCTCTGCCTTCAAGTAAGAACAGTTGTGTATGCATAAAATAATGAGAATATTTCTTAGATCACTTATCAGGGTACATTTGTTTGTTAGAAATATGATGCAGCTGTTGGAGATATTGCAATTACAACAAATCGCACAAGGATTGTGGACTTCACACAGCCTTATATGGAATCTGGACTCGTCGTAGTTGCTCCTGTCAAAGAGACCAAATCCAGTCCTTGGGCTTTCTTTAAGCCATTTACAATTCAAATGTGGGGTGTAACTGGGGTATTCTTCCTCTTTGTTGGTTCTGTTGTTTGGATTCTTGAGCATCGGATGAATCCTGAATTCCGCGGTCCACCGAGGAAACAACTCATTACAGTGTTCTGGTTAGTACTTCTTACTGCTACAACTTCTCGTGAAACGAGAATCAGTATGCTATTTAAGTGCAGGTTTTTCTTTAATGTTCTAGCATGAAGCTAATTTTGACTCTTTCCTTTGCACAATTTGAATTCTGATGGCACCATTAATGTTGAGAAGATCCTTTTTTTAGTAAATCATTTTGCCTGTACACGTATATTATCCCTGGTACTAATATCCATTTTTTCTTTCAGGTTTAGTTTCTCAACCATGTTTTTCGCGCACAGTAAGAATATCCTCCTTGAACTTTTCTAGCAAGGTGCTATTATGATACTCAGTTATTCCTCCGCACAGCTGACACTCTCTGTTGTGAATGAATACAGGAGAGAACACATTGAGCACCTTGGGACGCTGTGTGCTGATCTTCTGGCTCTTTGTGGTTTTAATCATCAATTCGAGCTATACAGCTAGCTTGACATCTATCCTTACAGTGCAGAAGCTGTCTTCGGGAATTGCTGGAATTGACAGTTTAATCTCAAGCCCTGATCCTATAGGAGTCCAGGATGGGTCATTTGCATACAATTATCTCATTGATGAGCTACATGTTCCAAAGTCACGGCTCCGAATAATAAAAAGCGAAGCTGAATATGTCAGCGCCCTCCAGCAAGGTCCAAAAGGTGGTGGTGTTGCTGCCATTGTAGACGAGCTCCCTTATGTTGAGCTGTTTTTGTCTAATAGCAAATGCATATTCAGGACTGTAGGACAGGAGTTCACAAAGAGCGGATGGGGCTTTGTAAGTATTTCCTTTTTGCTTTTGCTATGATGAGCTGACAGTTCGCCATAAAACTATATTTACGACTTACAAATGATCTAAATCACCTTCAACCTCAACCCCAATGAAGAGGAATAAAGAGAACTCAGTCCAAAATTGGAATAGGAAAAATGGAAACTACAACATACTTCCTCTATTTCAATTTGTTGGTCTTACTTTTCTTTTTTGGCCGTTTCAAAAAGAATGTCTCCTTCCTTTTAAAAAAAAAAAGTCTCCTTCCTTTTTGGCAACTCTTTAGTTCTGACTTTCCATATGACATGTTAAATACCACAAGATTAAAGAGTATTTTGGTACATATTACATATCTTTAGCTTAAGACCACAAGATTCAAAAGTTTTCTTTACTTTCTTAAACTCTGTGTCAAATCAAAACCAGACAAACAAATTGAAACGGAGGGAGTATTATGTTTATCTCCTTGTGATGATGCACAGGCAATCTGGTCTACTCAAAGATTGATCTTAACTGTCTTTGGTCAGGCATTTCAAAGGGACTCTCCTCTGGCTATTGATTTGTCAACTGCTATCCTTCAACTATCAGAAAATGGTGAATTACAAAGGATCCATGACAAATGGCTATCTAACAATGAATGCTCTTCACAAAACAACCAAGTTGACGACACTCGCCTTTCTCTCAGTAGCTTCTGGGGCCTTTATGTGATCTGTGGTGGTGCTTGTGCCGTTGCTCTTGTAGTGTTTATCTGCAGAGTTTACTGTCAATTCCTCAGATATGACCCTGAGACAGAGGAGCCGGAGATCAGTGAACCTGAATCTGCAAGGTCTAGTAGGCGTTCCCTACGGTCACGTAGCTTCAAGGACTTGATGGGCTTTGTTGATAAAAGAGAAGCTGAGATAAAAGATATGCTCAAACGTAAGAACAGTGACAACAAGAAACAGATAAGTCATAGCTCAGATGTGCAACAGAACTCTCCTGTTTAAAATGTTGTTGAGTTGATGTTCTTTTGTTCAATGCATCAACTTATATATGTATATGACATTTATAATTCCTAATTTATGCAACTTATTTGTCATAAAAACTTAGGTAGATTAGAATGAAAAATGTCTTTGTAGGCTATTTAGTAGGAAAAAACTAAATAATACATGTGATCTAGTGGTCAATGAGGTTGCTGTGAATCCTAAGGTTTTAGGTTCAAAATTTAGTGGAGACAAAAAAACAGAAGGTGATTCTTTTCATCTGTCCTAGCCATGGTGGACAGAGTTACTTGGTACCTGTTACTGGTGGAAGATGACAAATATCCCGTGGAAGTGACGAAAGCTGGTTCGGACATCATGGTAATAAAAAAAAAAAAAGTGGCTATATTATATTGTATAAATGATGAAATAGAGGGACAATTGTATTCAAAGTTGAATAATTTGTTTTCCTTCTTTGGGTATTATTGTTATTTTAGTAAATAAATTTAATAAATTCCATTTCTTTTTCCCTTGTGTCCTATTATTTGTGGAAAGAGAATGATTTGTTCATCTTAGTTCACCAGAACTTAGGATTGATGTTCAAGTTAAAATAAGTAGAAAGAGGTTTAAATAAAGAAGAACGAAATATAGATGAAGTGTGCCTTTAGTTATTCTTCTTGGTTTGTTACTATTTCCTCCGTTTACTTTTAATGGTCATGATTTCTCTTTTTAGAGTCAAACTATAAGAACTTTGACTAATATTTTATGATGTATTTTTCCATCATATTGATATGCAAAAAATTGTAATTTATAGTACTTTTCATTTAGTTTTTGAATATCTATTTTTTGTTTTGTTTAAAATATCGAATTAATGTAGTTTAATTTAACTTTGACAATAAATCAAATTAATTTTTGAAAAACGCAATATGAAAATTAAAATGGATGGAGAGAGTACTTAATAGAAGAAGTTTTAAGTTTTTGACCATAACTTGTCACTTTTTTTTTAATGATAGGAATAGAAAGAGACTCGAGTCTAGTTATAAGTAAACGAGGATTTACAAGAATAAGTACCCCTAATTACTGTCATGGCTCGTGGCTTAAGATGTATAAGAATAATTGTGAATTAGGTGTATAATTATATCAGTTATACATATATTAATTATACATAGGTTGAAACTATTACTAAATAAAAAATTAAATAGTAAGAATTAATATCAAAACTAATTCATGATGCATTCTATCGAATAATCTTTAAAAACTGTGACAAATAGCAAGTACTTATTCATTCTTATCTAATGATGTCAGAATCATCTTTGATTAGGAGCACTCGATCTCAAAAATGAAATTATCCGACACGAATCCAAAGTAATCAGACTCTAAAGTGATAACAACCATTGAGAGATCCACTCATTCCCAAAAATTTCTCATGGAGTCAACAACACTAACATTGAGAGATTTACTCATTCCCAAGAATTACCCACGGATTCAACACTTAACTCTCCAAATATAAAAGCAAACCTAAAACTCACATTTCTTCCCACCGTCCCTTCCTTAACACGGTCCAAAAAACACCCCTTTACCTAATTCCAACACAAAATCCTACCTTTTTGAATCATCATCATCACCACCACCATCATCACCAATCGACATATAATGTCCTTTTCTCCGGCCACCATCCCCGCCTCCGCCAATGTTTTTTCTAGTAGTTTAGCCAACAAGGATTCCATGGAGGATTTAGTTGCTTTAAAAATTAGTCTCTTGGGTGATTATCATATTGGAAAGACAAGTTTTTTGGTTAGTATAAATAATTACTAGAAATTTTCTTTCCATGCATACCATATTATCATATTATCCACCTCGCAGAGACAAATTTAAAATTTAAATACAAATAGATAACATGTCAAGCTACAGAGGTAGATTCAAAATTTAAATGAAACAAATAACATAACAAGCCGGACCTAAAACAAGGCAACACAAATAAGGCAAAAAACAATTATTTTTTGTTATACATAAACCAATTAATTCTCTTGTATGAATTTTTGACTCCACCATGCCACCCATGCACCTCTTAATTCATATGAATATTTTAGTTAGAACCCTATATTTTTTTCTTCTAATTTTCTAGATACATCAAAAATAACAATAACATACCTAGCGAAATCTCATAATTTTCTAGATACATGTGTATTTTTATAATTCAAGTTTAATTAATCATGAACTTTGTCATTTTTGTGTGTGTGTGTTTTTTTTTTTGTAGACAAAGTATGTAGGAAAGGAGAAAGGGGAAGAAGGTTTTTCAACAACAGGGTTAAACCATATGGACAAAACTCTCTGTGTTAGTGGCGCTAGAATTTCCTATAACATTTGGGAAGTCGAAGGTATATTCTTTCCTCCATCCATTCATCCAGATTCGACTCATTTTTCTTCTTTTTTACGTGGATTGTCCGAAAAATCTCATCAATTTTTGGCATGCAAATAAAATTTAATAAAATCTACATATATATATTACTCCCTCCGTCCCATTTTATATGATGTACTTTGATTTGGCACAA
>JAJOOH010001015.1:0-44391 GCA_029582605.1 Solanum gracilifrons
TTTTTATATATTTTTATTCTAATGTTTGATGTTTGTCTTTCAGGTTCAACATGGCTCAAGGCTATATGTCTATTCATCGTGGAAAGAAATAAAGAGGACGAAGACCTTTTGGTTAAGGATAATTCTCATTTTCATGTTTCAACAATAGAGACCATTAATTACATGATCCAAAACTGTAAGATTTTAAATAAGAATTTTTTTTATATATTTTTATTCTAATGTTTGATGTTTGTCTTTCAGGTTCAACATGGCTCAAGGCTATATGTCTATTCATCGTTTAAAGAAATAAAGAGGACGAAGACCTTTTGGTTAAGGATAATTCTCATTTTCATGTTTCAACAATAGAGACCATTAATTACATGATCCAAAACTTGACGTGATGGCATAACTCTCTTCTCAGCAAGAAAAGTCGGCCTCAAATTCAACAACATGAAAGAAATGCAGAAAATAAAACAATAATAACATAATAGAGGAAAACTTAGTAATTCTAATATAACCCCAAAACCTGGAAGTATAAGTCTCAATGTCTGTCTCTAGAATAGAACAAAGCACAAAATAAAAAACAAGTGGGTCCGTTGGGATGACAAGCAGTTGCCTCTAAAAGTCTTTCGAAACCCTCAAAAATTGAAGAAGAGAAATCACTTGAATCTGGACTAGGAACTGATGAGTCCATAATTTGGACTCATTTAGGGATTAATTTTAATAGATTTAGTGTCCTAGAATGCATATTTTGTCTCAATAACTAATGTAAATCCTTGAATTTTAGGTGTTTGGACTTAGGGACAAAACATGGACACTATTGAGCAAAACGGAACAAGGCAGCTGAAAGAACGAAGAAAAGAAGGCCGGAGGATCGCCTAAACCATTGGGCGAGTCGCCGAATGGCGTTGGTCTCGCCTAATTTTCCAGTGTGCCAATCCCTGAAGGACAAAACCAAGTCAGCGATAGAAAGTAGCAAACGGCGAGTCGCCGAACGGTTCCACGATGCAGTTCTATATCGCACAAAGTTACAGTACCTCAAGGATGCTGAGGCAAATGCAAAAAGGCGATACAAATGACCAAAGGGCGGATCGCCGAGTAGATCGGTGATCCCGACTTATTTCACCGACTGGTCCTTCGCAGCACACTTTTTGACAACTATAAATACTTGTTTAAATTTTTAGCTTAGTATCTAATATCATATTATTATTCAGTTTTTGAAGTTGAGAACTGAAAACTGAGTTTGAGAGATATTTTTCCTTAGCTTTGAAAATTTGAAGATTCCCATTTCTAAAAATTGGAAGTGGGTATTGAAGATTCTTCATCTTAGACGTTTGTAAAGACAATATTAATCGTACCCAGTTGATGGAAACACATTTCGGTATGGATTTCTATCTTTTTACTATGTCTAGCTAAAACCTCAATTCTTGGGGTGTGATTATGAGTTGAATTAATTGTTGGGTATTGCTAATTGATAGTCTATTTGTCGTTTAAAAGTGAATTCGTTTTGTAATTGTGGTTTAATTTAATGGGTTGTAGTTGCAAATACAATCCTAACTTCGTGTTTTTGTCCTGCTCGAGAGAGAGGTTTTAAAACCAAAATTGTTGAATTGATGGCCTGTGGGTATTGGGTTGTCATGGATTTAGCTCGAGAGAGTGAACCCTAAACCCTTTTCCACACATTCAGCTCTAGAGAGTGAATGGACTAAAGCGAAGGTTGTGCTTCATTGCGGCTTATTGGTGTTCGAGAGAAACCAATTCGATTCGAGGTAAGCTGTTCTAGAGAAAGTTTACCCCCACTAAAGTCTAGCTTATTCACTGATTTGCAGCGGTTTACTATTAATTGCAATTATCCGGTGTTTCCTTTAGCCTATAATCCTATCACATCCCAAGAATCTTGTATCCATATTCGTATTTTCATATTGTTTGCTATTTTTAGTTGCTAGTTGACTACAAACCACCTTTTGATATTTGACACTTGTGTCAACCTTTAATTTATTATGTTTTTCTTCGTAAATGCTTTTAGCTATAATTGACTTGAGCATATTTATGCTTTTCTATTGATTCTTGAGTATGAACCACTCCCTTGGGACTCGACCCCAACTCACTAGTTGGGCTATATTACTACTCACGATCGTTGGCACTTGAACTGGAAGTAGTGTCCTGATACGTGAAATCAAAGTGGTGCCGTTGCCGGGGAATGGTGTTACTTAAGAATTTTTAGTTAAGTTAGATTTTTTTCTTGTTAGTTATAGTAATACTTACTTAATTGTTAGTTTTGTTTCATGTGCTTGTGCTTTGAAATAGAGGACGTGAGCTTCTTTGGCAGTAAATGCGAACAAGTGGATTTTCCTCCATTAGAAGTGATGATGTTCAGGGATCGCATCCTAACCTTTAAACAATTGGAAGGTGAATGGATTCATGAGTCGTGGCTAAGGTTTAAAGCACTGTTGGTTCAATGCCCAACTCATGAAATTCTCGATGTACTTCTCCTCGAATGTTTGTACAGAAGTCTTAGTCCCGGGAACAAGGTTTTGGCTGATCAACTCATCTCGGGTGGTATTGCATAACAGCCCTATGTGATAGTAGCCCAACTGCTTGATCACATGGCTAAAACAAACCAAGAAGTAGAGAGGAACTTCAGGTTGGCCGCACTGATAAACCAGCTGGATGATTTGGCCAAAAAGATGATGGAGATTGAAGTCCAAAGCAAAAGGAAGGATAGATACATCCCTCCTTATGAGCGAAGAAGGCCTGAGGACGATGAGGGTAAATGTGTTGAAGGAATGTTCTCAATTATTATCCAAAAGGTAAATGAGCATGATAGAGTGCTAGAAGAGATGAAGGAGAATATCGAAGTGCAATATCAGATGATTGGCTCTCACTCCAGATCTATCCAGTTAATTGAAAACTCGTGGGTCATGTAAGGCCTCATCTCCACCCAAACAAACAAGAAGGGTTACTTAGTGACACTAAGGTGCGCTGTTTGGGAGGCAACCAATACTCTTTATCACTCTATTTTTGCTTTAAGAAATAATGGTGTGTTGTTTGTGTAGATCAAAGTAGGAAAGCTGTTGAAAAGTGCAGGTTGGCGAGCAAAAGATCCAATTGGCGAACTCGATCTAATCCGATGTTTGGACCCCCAGTTTAACTGGAGGTTCTGTAAAACTGGGCGAGGTAAGTATCCACTCAGTGACTCGCCGAGTGGATCGGCGAGCACGACTAATGTCGCCGAATGGGCAAGAACTGGACAGATTTTATAAGGCCAAAGGTTTAAATTTTCAAACTCTTCACTTTCAATCTTGCCAAACTCACACCCGCACTATATTTTCTATATTTCTTGCTTTATTACTGTCTTTGAGTTGTTGATTGATGCTCGTATTTGGATTACTTTGCCGCCTAGCATTTTAATCTTGTTTTAATCAGCATAAAAGTTTGGTTTTCCGAACCTCGAGTTTATTTTTATCGAATTTGTACTCATTTGCAATGCTATTATCGTATTGTCGTGTGCTGGGCCTCTCTGATACGATTAGAATGTTTGAATGCCCCTTTTAAGTTGATAATCTTGCCCGTATTATTTTGATTGTTAGAATCCAGTATTCTTGTACGTTGAAAGGATTTAAATTTTGTGGGGTTGTGCTTGCATGTTGTTTAGTTTAGTTGGGTGAAGTCTGAGTTGCCCGTATTTGTGCCAAAAGACATAATTTGTCCAATGAATGACATCATTCTTAAGGGCAAAACTCATCAATTGGCCAAATTTCAAAAAACCGGGAAAAGTCTGAGTATCCCGAGGTAATGGGTGTTATGGGTCTTGCTTTAATTTGACTAGTGCATGCTTTGATTTTATTTTTGAAGGTTGCGGGGTTGAATTCGAGATGATGGGTTGAATGTAAGCACGTTGGGTCAATTGACGAGTTGAGTCGAGCTCGCCGAACCACTCGACGGTTCGCCGAAAGTCCCCATCTAACCTTTAATTTCATGCTAAATGAGTAGTTTGGTTCTGTAACTTTCGGTGAGAAGCTTCAAGTCGCCGAAGGCTCTCGGTGACTCGCCGAAAGTCTTCTTGATCGCCCTTTGTCTGCACCCCTGAATCTTTTTTGCACTATAACTTTCGGTGGGGTAATCCTTGCTCGCCGAATGCTGTCGGTGATGTGGATCAGCTGAAGTCCACTGATATGTTCATGATCTTCGGGACAGTGGAGATCCCATATGTGCAAGGGATGCCTCCGGATACCACCGGAGATGAGGGTAGGGTTGAGCAGACAACTGATCCTGAGTCTGAGGCAGAAACTGATGAGGAGATGCTCGAGGTGGCTAAGGAAGCTGCATATGAGGGACTTACTGAGACAGAAGAGGCCATGGTAGATATTGTTGTACAGGATTCTTTGGTAGATACACCATTGGCAGCTCCTACTGCTATTACTATTCCTTCTGAGGTGACTCTGGGTACTGAGGCCCGAGACCAGACTGATGCGTCGGGCACTGATGCCCAGACAAATGGAGTGACTGCGTAGAAAGGATCCCCTCTTTACATGCCTTTATGTCTTACTTTTATTTTTACTTTTGGATATTCTTGTTTGCATTTGAGTACAAATGTTTTTATTTGTGGTAGGGTGAGGCCCACCTTTTGTGTGATTTTTTGTGAATATTTATGTTCTGTTTATACATTTGGGTTTTTGAGCTAAAATTGTATTGTAAACTGCTTTTTGTGGAAGGTTTGAGCTTGTGGCTCCGTGTTTTTAATTATAAATGATTTCTGACCCTTCCGAAAAAAATTTGCCACCTCTTGTTTGTATTGAATGTGGCAGCTCTTGTGTAAATTTGAGTATTAGTTTTGATCAATATCGATGACTTGAATAGTGCTCATAATCGAACAAAAATGAATGTGTGGCTACGATGAGGCCAAATAAAGTTGCATAGCCAATATGTGAACTCTTTGCGTCTCGTTGTGCTAGCCAAGTAGCGAATTGAGTCTCTTGTGATGAACATTACACACTAGAGAAAGTATGGAGTCTTGTTTGACTTTGGTGTCAATGCCTTGTGTGATGAGCTTACCATGAACCATGTGTGATGACACCTAGAATTTGCCCCATTGGTCCCGCTGACTAAGTGATGCAATCTCTTGATATGACCTTAGGCAACTTTAAAGAGTGTGAAACAATTTGACATTATACCTCTTTTTGTGGCCTACCTTGTGAGTGTCTGAACCCCTCTTGAGAACCCTTTGAGTCTTAACCTTTTCTGGGAAGAAACTTGATGTCATTGTGATCTTTTCTTGATCCAATACCCATAATCCTCATGATTTGTGATTTGTTTGAATAAGCCTGAGTTCGGGGCGTGGTGAAAAGAGAAGGTAAATCAAGACGTGCAAGAAAGTCCCCTTTTACCCATGTTGTGAGAAAATGGAACCCCTCCATACAAAAAAAAAGAGAAAGAAAAGAAAAGAATGAAAAAAAAGAATGAAAATTTTGTGGAATAAAGTTGTGAAAATACAAAAATAAATGGGGTTTCCAACAGTCCGTGGAAAGTGAATAAGGGGATGACTTGTAAGCACGGATGAAAATGATGAAGAAAAGGAAAGGAAGTGTTGTTCACACCACATTTCATGATGACTATAGCCACTGAGCCTAAATTGACCATACCTTTGCACTCAGCCCTATTACAAGCCCTAAAAAGACCTTTTTAATCTTGAGTGAGCTGAAACAAATGTTGGCTGGAAAATACGGGCAAGCCTATGGGTGAAATCATACATTGTGTTCATCTTTGTGAGTGTGAGCGTTGCATTTGATTCTGGGACTTTAAATTGTTGAACCATTGTGTGTGAATATGGAATCATTCTTTGTGTGAGGGCATTTGAATACCTTTGTTGAGCTTGAACTTGCATTTGAAGCAAGTATTTGAGCTCAAGATTCTTTGATATTGGTGTGTCACAGCTTGACTTTTTGAGTGCACAATTGATCTTTGCATGAGTAAGTTGAGTCTTTTTGTGTGCATTTACGATTGAGTATTGTGTAGCACTGCTTGAGACATCCTTTTTGAACTGCTGAACTTGAGTTTTACTTGAGGAAAAGCAAAAGTTTAAGTTGCGAGTGTTGATGAGTCCACGATTTGGACTCATTTAGGGCTTAATTTTAATAGAATTAGTGTCCTTGAACGCATATTTTGTCTCAATAACTAATGTAAATCCTTGAATTTCAAGTATTTGGACTTAGGGACAAAGCATGGACACCATTGACCAAAAAGGAACAAGGCAGCTGAAAGAATGAAGAAAAGAAGGCTCGACTATCGCCTAAACCATTGGGTGAGTCACTGAATGGCCTTGGTCTCGCCTAATGTTCCAGTGTGCCAAGCCCTGAAGGAGAAAATTAAGTTGGTGATAGAAAGGAGCAGTCGGCGAGTCGCCGAACGGTTCCGCTATGCAGTGCTATATCGCGTAAAGTTACAGGACCTCAAGGATGCTGAAGGCAAACGCAAAAAGGCGATACAAATGACCAAAGGGCGGATCTCCTAGTGGATTGGCTATCCTGACTTATTTCGCCGACTGGTCCTTCGCAGCAAACTTTTTGGCAACTATAAATACTTGTTTAAATTTTTAGCTTAGTATCTGATATCATATTATTATTCAGTTTTTGAAGTTGAGAACTAAGAACTGAGTTTGGGAGACATTTTTCCTTAGCTTTGAAGATTTCCATGTCTAAGAAATTTGAAGTGGGTATTGAAGATTCTTCATCTTAGACATTTGTAAAGACAATATTAATTGTACCCAATTGATGGAAACACATTTCGGTATCGATTTCTGTCCTTTTACTATGTCTAGCTAAAACCCCAATTCTTGGGGTATGATTATGTGATTATGGGTTGAATTATCTGCTGGGTATTGCTAATTGATAGTCTATTTGTTGTTTAAAAGTGATTTCGTTCAGTAAATGTGGTTGAATTTTATGGGTTGTAGTTGCAAATACAATCCTAACTACGTGTTTTTGGCTTGCGAGAGAGGGAGGTTTAAAAACCAAAATTGTTGAATTGATGGTCTATGGGTATTTGGTTGTCATGGGTTTAGCTCGAGAAAGTGAACCCTAAACCCTTTTCCACATATTCATCTCGAGAGAATGAATGGACTAAAGTGAAGGTTGTGATTCATTGTGGCTTATTTGTGTTCGAGAGAAACCAATTCGATTCGGGGTAAATTGTTAGAGAGAAAGTTTACCCCCCTAAAGTCTAGCTTATTCACTGATTTGCAGCGGTTTACTATTAATTGCAATTAGCCGGTTGTTTGCCTTAGCCCATAATTCTATCACATCCCACGAATCTCGTCTCCATATTCGTATTTTCATATTGTTTGCTGTTTTTAGTTGCTAGTTGATTACAACCCACCTTTTGATATTTGACACTTGTGTCAACCTTTAATTTATCATTTTTTCTTCGTAAATGCTTTTAGCTATAATTGACTTGAGCATATTTATGTTTTTCTATTAATTCTTGAGTACGAACCACTTCATTGGGACTCGACCCAACTCACTAGTTGCGTTATATTACTACTCACGATCGTTGGCACTTGAACTGAAAGTAGTGTCCTGATACGTGAAATCAGGATCCTACAAAAGTACAGAAGCAAGGAGTGTGTCACTCCCCGAGGCTACCCCCTTGACGTAAACACGGGACCTAGGATCAAGAGTGACCCCAAGCTAACCATAAGCTGGCATATCATAAGCGTACTGAAAGATAACTAAAAAAAATACTATGCAGAGGTCTAAAACAGAGGATAACTAAAGTGGGGAATACCCAATTGACCTGAATATGTAAGGTACTATGAGTTTTAATACAACCGAAAGATCAACTCAAATCTAAAGTTGAATCTAATATTATGTCTAAAAAAAGCCTCTGACTGACTAGAGTTGCTGGGACAGGCCCAAGCTAACACTAAACATACTGAAAACTAAAATGAAAAGACTGAATCTAGAAAACATGTCTTTTGTCCTCGAAGTATGAGGAATCACCACTGAAGCTACTGAAGTGAAGATCGGGAATCGATCTACACGTGATCTGGATGCTGAGTACCTAAACCTACATTATGAAAGGATGTAGCACAGAGTATGTGTCAGTACTTGGAATACACTGAGCATGCAGGATATAGAATGTAGCTGAATAAAATACATAAACTGAACAAAGCATACTGAGCAATGATATAATTTGAATTGAATATAAATACTGAAATATACTGAATACTAAGCTAAATGCAATGACCAAGTACTAATCTTGAACATGACATACTGAGAATGCATGCTAAGGTATAAATGAAGACCTGGTCAATTGCACTAATTTATGACAATGAAAGCTACTATTAACCAACATAAAACCACGTGAGATAAACATGGAGTCCAATGTATACGTCCCATCGAGAGGACCCAATATACGTTGCCAAGGGTATAAAGGCATGACTGGCATGATAACTAAATATAATGCCCACATAGGGGACTTATAAACCTAAGATGGCACGTAGTTCTAAAACTAGGAGGGTACGTTGAACCCTAGTCCAACTCGATGTAAAGTCTACTTCCAACTGAATATGTATATACCACATTATGACTTAAATGCTGAAATACTGAATCGCTCAAAATATTGACATGCAAAATCTAAGAATGTAACAATTTTATACTGATAATGTGACATTAGAAACTGAAGCATGATTATCTGTTTGACTGACCTAGCAAGTGCATTTCATGAACTAAATAATCTACACAACTAGGGTTCTGAAGTCCATACAAGGAATTTAACAATGATTCCAAGAAAATGTGATAATTCAATTCGGAACACTTTAACAGCTAAATCACAATAAATATCTAAAGTTTCTAGAAACCCTAGGTCTAAACAAAAGATAGAGAATCAAGAATCTGAAAGAATTTTAGGGACCTAGTGGAAGAAAAGAATCCACTAGTGAAATCCCAAATACTTGGTGACGAATTTCACGAAGAAATCTTTCAACTTCGGGGCTGGAACTGAGGAAACCTGTTGCGTTCCTGGAGAGGGCTTGGTCGATTGTTTCTTCTCCTTTTGCCCTAGGTTTGATGATTTTTTGGAGAAAAATCGGTTAGGAAAAGATCTAATTAAGTTGCTAGGCTTAAACTCACCAAAACTACGTAGTTTAGGGGTTAAACGATGTAGTTTAGGTGTCCAACGCATAGAGAAAAAGACCAAAACGACCCCAACATAAAATCTGACAGAGGCCTTCCACGGGCCCTATAACGGACCGTCACAGGGACCACGGCCCGTCAAGTGGGTCGTGGTCTACTGGCCAGTGCCTCCTAGTTTTGGGTGCTCCAACCACAAGCCTTACCACGGCCCGTGTGAAGGACCACTGACCGTGAAGGTCAACATGGTTCTTTACTTGGGCTGGGGTATGTTGGCTCAGGTTCACGGATGCCACCACGGCTCATCACCGAGACCACGGCCCGTGGAGGGCTCCGTTGTCTGACGGCTGTGCCTAGTGGGTTCTGTCTGGCTACCACGGGCAGGTCGACGGACCGTGGTTCCTTTCACGGTCCTTGAACCCTGTCGTGGCACCACTTTCTGTAATTTTTCTGCTGCAACTTCTAAATTTGGTTTTCGAGGTGTTACAGAGTGAGTACCAAATAACACTTTACTCAACAAGTAACCTACTAAACAAAGCACAACTAAGTTAGAATACGAGTACTCCTTTGATCCCAACTGAACCTCCTGAAACTACAACTTGCATAGAAATAAGTCAAACCTAACAACTTTACAATACATAGTTCGCAGAGCTTAACATTCACAGTTTAACAGTCAAAGTTCAACAACCAACAAGTATCAAGTAAACCATTTCCCTTTGGCACAATATCACTAGCCAGAACCATTTTCCTTTGGCTTTTTATAATATCACTTGTCAAAACTATTTTCCTTCAACATAATCATCGCATATATAATCACGGTGCACAATAATCGATGAAAATAAGTAATTTTACACCATAAGAAAGAGACAATAACTCAAGTAATTCAAGTCCAGGATGATGCCATCAAGGTTTTTCATCAATCAATACACAATGAACGGAAATACAAGATTCTACAAGTTTTATAGGATTTATAAGATCACTTGCCTCAATTCAATCAAATGTCAATTCAAGACTTGAGTCTTCCCTTTCTGAACAATGTACAAAGAAACACAATATAGTTCAATCAAGTAACCACATTAAGATGTTAGAAATAACAACAAACAAATCATAAATATTTAAAAATGGGTCAAAGGAACTCAAAACCCCAATTCCAAAATTGAGGTTTGAATAAAAAAAAATCTTTAGTTTAAAATATTATCCAATGAATTTGGAACTCATTGGTGAATACAATTTTGAAAAAGGAATTAAAATGAGTTCACAATCACCATTTCATTTTAGAACTCAAGTTCTTGTAAAACCTTGTCATTGTCAATCAAAATCCCATGTTTTGATGTTAAATTTTATAAATGATAAAAGGGGATTGAAGTTTTAGGGCCACAAAGGCTTACACTAAGGATTTAGCACAAGAAATTAGTTCAAAATCGCCTCTAGACGTTCTCTGAAATTCAAAATAGGGAAAAATAGGGGTAAAACCCTGAAATGACAGGCCAAAAAGGTCTCTAATATCGCAAAACTGGCATCTTGTTTGCAAAACTGAACCCCAGAAAACTCGGCCTTCGCTTTCGCGAACTAGTCTTCGCTAACATGAAGGTCGTGATCACAAATAGGTCATCGCGAATGCATTGGTCAGACTCTCTATCACGAAGGTTGTGAAAGTGATGACCCTTTGTGAAAGTGGGGCAAAGAAGACACTAGCAAAATACAACCAACTCAAAATCACCGAAAGGACCCTCGGGAATAGCTCAGAACCCCGTACATACAAATCACATATGCAATCCACTTAAACTCAGCATTCCAAAATCAATGGAACCATCGAAACATGAATCTGAGGTAAACTTTATCTAAAACTCATGAGAGTCTCAAGTAAATAAACATAACGCCTAAAAAGGCTAAATCAAACTCGGCACCTCTAAAAATTCAACCAAGACCTCACTCAGGCCTAAAATTATCCCTTGAATCCAATGGAACTCTCAGAATTTTTATCCAAACTTTCGAACCCCGAATGTCGACCAGAGTCAATCCAAAGGTTAAAATTTCACAAATTTCCAACTTAGGACTTCAATCCTCAAAAAGACTCTAAATATGAAACCCTCAACTCTCTAAGACAACTTTCCATATTTCGGGACCGATGGAATTGTCGAAATTTCATTCTGACACTTGAAACTCCAAAAAATACTAAAAAACACTTTTAATCACTTTACCCTTTAAAAACCCAAAAATTAAAAATATTCACAACTTTCACTCAAAGTTCAAAACTAACTTTCAAAACTACATCAAAAAAGCCCCGGGATGATATCGAGAGGGACAAAATTATAATTTTACAAAAATTTCTAAAAATGACCAACCGGGTTATTACATTATCCACCACTAAACGCCATGTTCGTCCTCGACCATAAAGCAAAAGAAAGTACTTGGAGATTAAAAATTTTAAGGGTATCTAGCATGCATATCAGAATCCATCTCCCAAGTTGCCTCACCAACTAAATAGTGCTTCTACTACACCTTCACTAAAGTGATCTTCTTGATCCTAAGCTTTTCGAACTGCCTATCCAAAATGGCTATATGCTCATGTAATATCCTATTTCTTATGTTTAATAAGGAAATGACCAGTTTGCTCTTCCCCATAGCGTTATCATGTTTATTTTGTGTTGTGGGAATGGTTGGTGTGATCTTTGATGTGATCGTATTTGCTGTTTTTTGTGACTTTGACCCTTTTGAGTTGAGAATTATTTGTATGGTTGACTTTGGTCAACATTTTTAATTCCGAGCATCGGTTAGATATTCAAAATCATTGATGAATTGATTATGCATTTGTGTTGTATGTGTTGTGATGCATTTATCCTCATTTGACATATGATTGTTCATGGAAATATGATGAAGTGGAGAAAAGCTATTTATTTTAGAAAGAAAATGAGACACCTTAAATTTATCCTTGACCACGAGCTAGGTTACAAGTTGATTGTATATTGAGATTTTGAGATTCTTATATGAAATGTGAGTCCCCCATGGGTCTTTTTCTGGAAGCTAAAGCTTGGCAAGATGTATACAATAGGTTATGCGACAACCTTTATTCCACCACATCATTTCATCATCTTATTGCATTGCATTGCCTAGATTTGTTGTGTTGTGTAACTTGATTATCTGTTGATATGAGTATTAACTATAGCCTTATGTGTTAACCTTATTCACGTTGTTACACCTTAGCCTGTTTATGAATGCCTTAAGTTTTTTTGGTAATTAAGGTCATATTGTATGTGAAATCATTTATAAGGTGTGAGTTTGGAAATATCTTTTGATATCTATAAAACCATTGTCTGTACTGTTGTTATGAAAGAGTGGGGTTTCTATCTCTGTTTCATTTGTTCACACCAATGGTTTTTGTTTTTCCTTTTCTTCTATATATAAATTAATTTTAATTTTAATCCTTATGATATCTGATCAAATAAATATAATCTTTAATTAATTACGTTACTTAATTATCAATATATTATGTTGAGAATGTATTGTTACTTCATATTTGATAGTAATATAATTCTAAAAATAATTCAAATATAACATACTTCAACACACACTTGAGTTAATTGAAGAATAGACATTTCACATCTAATATCACAAAAATCAAAAGAACAATTCACTTTTTTGGCATTAATGAATGAAGTTCTATCTATAAGGAAAATTATTCTACTCTTCAACACATCAAAAATTAAAATTTCATTGCTGCAAAAAGAAAATGACAATATAATGTCTCTAAGTAAACTTTCATGCATAAATGTCTTATTTTCTAGTTGTAGATCCTTGAAAATCCATAATACTCTTCATAAAAATGTTGAAGTTTTCACTCTACTCATCATACTTATCCTAACATTTCTTGCATCACTTCCAAATCTTCTTCCACCCCTTGTATGAATCTTGTGTTCATTATGAAGCTTTTCACAATCCTTCACCTCCTTTGAAAATTAGCCATGAAAATTCTGTTTCAACAATATGAATTTCAATATTCAAAAGAAAAGAGAACATTTTCAAATATATATCGATAATATTGTTGAAAAAGTAAAGAAATTTCAAGTATATGAGGTTACATTATTTTTTAAATAAACTAAAAAAAAAGGTTATGTTCTAATATTTTTGTGATTACCAGGGTGTGATTCACACAAGTCTTTTGTGAAGAGGCAATACTGAGGAGGGTAATTTTGGAGGACAAAAAAAGGTCATTGTCCATAACAACTTGTCTTAGCATCTATATTTTGTCAATCATAAGAGACTGACTATATTCAAAGGTCGAAACAACCTTTCAAAACTCAATTAGAAAATACTCGGAGCTGATATTGGGTGGGAAAAAATTATAATTTTACAAAAATTTCTAAAAATGACCAACCGGTTTATTACATTATCCACCACTAAATATCATGTTCGTCCTCGATCATAAAGCAAAAGAAAGTACTTGGAGCGTAAAAAATTTAAGGATATCTAGCATGCATATCAGACTCTGTCTCCTGAGTTGCCTCACCAACTAAATAGTGTTTCCAGTGCACCTTCACTAAAGCTATCTTTTTTATCCTAAGATTTTGGACCTGCCTATCCAAAATGGCTATACGCCCATGTAATATCCTATTTCTTATGTTTTAATTAGGAAATGACCATTTTCCCTTTCCATAGCGTTATCATTCTTAGTTTGTATTGTGGGAATGGTTGGTGTGGTCTCCGATGCGATCGGATGTGTTTTTGGTGATTTTGACCCTTTTGATTTGAGAATTATTAGTATGATTGACTTTGGTCACCATTATTAATTCTGAACGTCGGTTAGAGATTCAAAATTCTTGATGAATTGATTATTCATCTGTGTTGTATTTGTGATGCATTCATCCTCATTTGACATATTATTGTTCATTGGAAATATGAGAAAGTGGAGAAAACCTATTTATTTTAGAAAGAAAATGAGACACCTAACATTTATCCTTGACCATGAGCTAGGTGAAAAGTTGATGAGATAGTGAGATTGTTATATGGACTGTGAGTCCCCCATGGATCTTTTTCTGGAATTAAAGCTTGGCAAGGTGTATACAATAGGTTGTGGGAAGACCTTGATTCAACCACATCATTTCTTAATATTATTGCATTGGATGGGCTAGATTTATTGTATTGTGTTACTTGATTATCTGTTGATATGAGTATTAACTATAGCCTTATGTGTGAACCTTATTCACGTTGTTACGCCTTAGCCTGTCTATGCATGCCTTTAGTTTTTTTTGGTTATTAAGGTCTTATTGTGTGTGAAATCATTTATAAGGTATTAGTCTAGAAATATCTTTAGTTATATATACAAGATTGTTTGTTTGTTATGAAAGAGTGGGGTTTCTATTTGTCTTTCATTTGTTCACACCAATGGTTTTTGTTTTTCATTTTCTTCTATGTATAAATTAATTTTAATTTTGATTCCTATGATATCTGATTAAATACATTTAATCTTTATCTACTTACATCTTAATTATCAATATATTAAGTTGAGTATGTATTGTTACTTCATATTTGACAGTAATACAATTCCAAAAATAATTCAAATATAACATACTTCAACACACACTTGAGTTAATTGAAGAATAGACATTTCACATCTAATATCACAAAAATCAAAATATCAATTCACTTTTAGGCATTAATCAATGAAGTTCTATCAATAAGGAAAATTATTCTACACTTTAACACATCCAAAATCAAAGTTTCATTGCTGCAAAAAGAAAATAACAATATAATGTCTCAAAGTAATATTTCATGCATAAATGTCTTATTTTCTATTTGTAGATCCTTGAATAGCCATAAGCCTCTTCAGAAATATGTTGAAGTCTTCATCTCTACTCAGCATACTTATCCTAACATTTCTTGAATCACTTCCAACTCTTCTTCCACTCCTTGTTTGAATCTTGTGTTCTTTAAGAAGCTTTTCACAATCCCCCTCTTCACCTCCTTTGCAATATAGCAATGCAAAAGTTGTTTCAAAAAAACAATATGAATTTCAAATTCAAAAGAAAATAAAACTTTTTTCAAATATATATCAATAATATAGTTTAAAAAGTAAAGAAATTTCAAGTATATGAGGTTACATTATTTTTTAAATAAATTAAAATGAAAATGTTACGTTGTAATATTTTCGTGATTACCAGGATGTGATTCACACAAGTCTTTTGTGAAGAGGCAATACTGAGGAGGATAATTTTGGAGGACAAAAAGGTCATTGTCCATAACAACTTTTCTTAACCTTTGCCATCTGTCAGTCATAAGAGACTGAGTATATTCAAATAAATTTTCCAATGTGAAATCCAAACAACTATTAGAGACCACTTCAAGAATCTTAGCAGCTCTAAGTTGAGCCTCTATTGATACACCAATTGTACCGATCTACATGAACTTAGTCAATTTCCTTGCCACCTCTTTGTCCTTAACAAGTGCCCAACTACATGCAAATCAAATTATAATTAGTGATAAATTGAAATATTTTCTAATTATTGCGAGCTCACTTGAAATTAATGTTTTAAAAACTTACCTAATTCTGGAACCAACATGGCCAGTGCATTTTGAAATAGTAAAGAGCATAAGATCATGGTTGGCAGGTGAGTTAATAGCAGTATACTGTGGCCAATAATAAGCTAAGTCGTAGATTAATTTTCCTTGATCTCCATTAACTACAGGCTCTTTAATAATCCCATCAGGATTATTTGGAGATGTAATCAACTGAATATAAGGTCTATCTTTCTCAAAAAAGATTGCATCTCTTGTCCATTTGTGTAGTCCTTACCTCACAAAATGAGTCACATCAGGATAAACATCAAAAAAATGAGTCACAAAACTTATTAATAAACATCAAAAAAATGACACTTTTAAATTTGACTTATTAAGTCACATGATGTGTTCCAAGAATTGTCATGTTGTATTTAAGGGTTTTACCTAGTGATTACTGATGTTGATTGTGATTACTAAAAATTCGAATTTAAAATCCAGCAAAGGAAAAAAGAATGTTATATTTAATGGATCTAACATGTACTAAGAACCATAACTTCAGACTGCTAATTTTATTGAGCAGAGCATATCCTTTACAATTTAAATAAAAAAAATATTGTATAAACGCGTACTGAATAAAAAGGTGTATATGAAACTACACTGATTGGTTCAGGTTTATCAGATGGAAAAAGAGCATAAAGGGCAGCTTGCACCAGCTGGCTTGATCCTGTACCAACAACAATATAATGATCATCAACAATTGCATTTCCAACTACATTGTGCAGCCTCTTAATTTGTTTAGTTTTGACTCCAAGAACCAACACAAGCTCTTACCATTAGCAAAATAACTCAATGAATCATCACCACGGAATGTTATGCCACACTTGTTCCTTTTTTTCTCCAATATGACTCATACATTGTTGGATCATCACTATACACACACAAAAAAAAATCCCAAATTAGTATTCCAACAAAGAATTGAGAATTTCAACAAATTATAAGAAAATGGAACTAATCTTGATAGAGATTTAATCAATCTCAAAAGCTAGCTAGTTCATTAGGGAAGGATTCGATAAGGACTCAATGGTTTTCACCGTCTAATCATTTCTAAGGCCACTCCATAAATTTTGTACCCCTTTGATCTCAATGGTTAAATTATTCTCTAAAAGTAGGTAGATGAATAATTTTTTGTAGATAAATTTAAACCACTTGGCTAACCAAAGACATAAACAAATTATCTCATTCTGACACATTACACCCCATGACATTCGGAGGGCACCAAATATAATAGACCGCTCAATATTGAGTAAATCAAAATTGATGATTTTATATATATAAAAATGACTCATGAGAAGAGGTCAAGACAATAAGCTTATAACTTAGAATACGAACTGATCTAGAATAGTAGTGGGGGAAGTGTCCCTAGTGTCATTTTCTGGAGTTGCACAAGGGACTGAAGAACACTTGACAAGACAAACATCTGTTCCACTCATCTTTTTCTCTTCTTCTTTTATAAGTATACTTTATTGTTGTTGAATGGTTCACTGATACCATCATTTTAGCTACCGATACACCAGTGAGTAATATCATTTTATTATGGGAGGATATATTTCATTAACCTCGGATACTTTAGGGGAACAATTTCCTAAAGGGCATACTATGCGGGCTCGATTTTCTTCTCTGAGAAAATATATTTTTGTATTATTTCTAATATGTTTTATGTTCTATTTTCTTAGCTAGTTTTAAGTTTCTAGTTTTTAAAGTATTCTTTAAACATTGTTGTTTCTTACCATGTTCTTCAAAGTTATTTTTCTAAGTATCTTAGTATTATAGGTTGAACTGTAATTTTAAGGAAATTGTCATATTGTTGGATCTTTTTTTGTTCTTTTGATTAAGGGAAATAGATCATGTACGTAGGTGTTTGTGTCCTTATAATTCGTTTTGGACAGATTTTTGGATTGGGGCACAACATATCGTAAATGTTGTTGTCGTGGCATTTATATGATTCTAGTATGTCCAAGTAAGTACATGAAGAAGGAATCTTAGACTTGATGCTACACAATAGTTTCTTACTGTTTCTGACTATAACCTTGATCAAATTAAAGATGATTAAGTTAAATAATTTGTTATTGGATTAATAGTTTTATTCTCCTTTGTGGTAAAATTGGGTAGAAAAATGCTTTTGTGTGTGATACATCCAATATTGTAAGCATATTTCTATGATTTTAATCCAAAGAAATCGATCATGGATAAAGACCCAAGTGATATTTGACAACAAGAAAAGTGACTTGCTTGGCATCATCATTACTGTCTGATAGATATGATTCAATGGGAGTAAAAAAATATGTTGGCAATAATCATAGAAATGTAATCCACGATGAAGAAATTCTTCAACTATATGATAATTTAAAGAAAAATGGACCAAACACATCTCCACTACTACAAGGATGAGTGCAGTATAGTACTTCTGAAACAATTGTATGTAGAAAACAGGAAAAAATAAAAAGAGGAAAAACATGTGCGTGCAACTGTATGTGTAGAAAATATATGTGTGATGATACTTGCGGATAACACCTGCTGATAAATAATCTATCTAACAGGCTTGCTACCAATACGATGAAACATCTTCAACATAGCTCGGTTTTCTGCATTTCTACTACTTCTCGCCTATATTGTTAATTGACAAGAAAATGAAATTTATACCTGACCCCCACAAAATCATCCATTGTATTTGACACAAAGCTATGAAATTGAATGTAAAAAATAAAATTTGAAGTGCAATTTTGCAAATTGAAAGTTTAACATCAAAAATACTATGACGAGCTGCGAAATGAAAGCTTTGACAAAATAGACTATAAAATCACTAGTTTGGAATTTGTTTTTCCTTAACTAACCACTCCCATTCCTTCTTGTCTACTCCCTTGGGAATATACTTAAGAGCCTATATAGTTGGCTTATTCTTCAATAAGTTGCATGTAAGCTTCCTCTCCATTTGTTCCATAACTCATTCATCCATCCATATATATGATCACGATGATTATGTCAACACTATCTAATTTATCCTATAATATTAAAATATGAATTAAGTTAATGAACACAACATAAACGATGATGAATTTCACTTCTATAGTAAAGAAGATGAAAAAAGAGAGTAAAATGTGTGTCAACTATGCAGAAATTATGTAAAAAGTAAAGCAAGAATAAGATGTATAACAACGGCTAATGATGGAAATAGACAAAAAAAAAAAAAAGGTTGCAATTCAACATGAAGTTAAGCACTAGATGGCAGACGATAGTTAAGCGAGGCAACTATATGTATTCATGATTCAGCAACTTAAAACTAATTGCATACATGATGTATTCATGATTCAACAGTATAAAACTAATTGCATATACGATTTAACTAATTGCAACTCAGACTTCTCTCTATCTAGATGGCATACATTACTTCAATAAGACCATTCTGAATAGTCTAGCACTTTGTGATCTTTATCTTCTATAATGAGTTTCCCAATCTACATATTGTTTTTAGCTTTGGGCAGTGACCATTAATTTTTTGATCCACTTAATATCCTTGCCCATATGTTGAGAGTATAGTTGCATGAAACGAACAAATGGTCTCTGCTTTCATCAGTAGTTCTACAAAGTCCACACTCTGATTCCACGCTGATCTTCCATTTGATCAATATGTTGGCTGTCACTATCCTCCCATGGAAGTGTAACAATAAGGTTTAGGTGAGCACATATTCTACTAAGATACTAAACCACAAGGTTTGAGCGAGCACATATACATCTTTCATTTTATTGTACTATGATTAGACGTTTTATTAGATTAATGTATATAGAATCGATCCCTTTTTAGAACTAGCCAATATAAACTAAGTAACTAAGATAGATCACATGGTAGATGAATGAAATTGAGTATGAACTTGACTAGAAGACATGGTAGAGTTTTTATGTCCTTTTCCTCATCCCTTACCAAAGCACCCGGAGAAAACAAATCACTACTATTTGTATATAAATTCACAATGACTATTTGATAAATTATTGTATTGAATGTAAAATAATTCCACAAAAAAAATGGCCTAAACTTGTAAGACTTGACATTACAAGGCATATGGATAGAAATGATCAAAAGGACACAACGATCGGTGAGCAAAGCTATGTTATCGGCAGTAGTTGCAGCGGTAAAATATCATTCTTGGAGAGCCAGAATGAGGCTTTTTGAAATCATAAGATTATCGGACCACTACTAATCCATAAACTACAAGTGAGAGTGATTAGAAGAATGAAGGAGTACATATATAAGAATAACTACTAGCTAGTCTAGCTGTTTGTTTTGTTTGATACATAAAAGTTTAATTTCAGTCATCTATCCAATTAAATCTCAATAGTTCTGAAAAAAACTTACTTGTTTCAACATGTTGGATATATTGCTTACCTTGATTGCTACATGGAGGAAATGGAGTCTTAACTTACGTATACTCTTTCTCAAGAACCATGAAGTTCTTGTACGAAACACAGAGGTTCTTTAAGTACAAATCTTAGAGCTGCACAAAGAATACGAAGGAAATACTTTGTAGAAGTGCCCTCTTTATTAACCGGAAACATTTGTTTTTATAGGATTACAGACTCAGGAAGATAATATCTATCCATGACTCCCACTTGACTAGAAACTAGGAAAGTGCCAGAAAAATAGCAACCAAATAACAACCTAACAAAGACTCTTTCAACGATAGTAAAAGACTAATTCAAACTCACAGTAAATAATTTACCCTACGCAGTAACTTACTAACTTAGACTCTTTTTTTAATCAATTCTCAACACTCCCCCTTTATTCAAAATCACATACACTAAGGCATAACATAAAATAATTGTGCTTTGCAAGAGGAAGTGCTTTAGTAAGAATATCTTCCACCTGTTCTTCTCTGCTACAACTCTTTAGCTCAATCAACCCTTCTGTAACCAGATCACGGATGAAATGATGACGAATATCTATGTGCTTTGATCTTCGATGACAAACAAGATATTTGGCCATTGCAATTGCTTATAAATTATCACACAAAAATTTTGTTTCTCCCTTTTGTTCTTGATGAAGATCAGCAAGTAATTTCCTCAGCCACAACACTTGACATGTTGAAGATGCTGCTGCAACATACTCAGCATCGGAAGAAGACAATGATGCTGTTGATTGTTTCTTTGAGCTCCAAGTAATAGCTGCAGAATCAAGAGTGAAACGGTTCCCAAAAACTCTTTTTATCGTTCACATTCCCTGCCCAATCACTATCTAAAAAAGCATAGAGATTAAAATTCGTACATCGAAAGTACCATAGTCCAAATTTGCTCAGCAATCCCATTTTGTTTCGAAGTGTAAACTGCAGTTAATTCCTTGCGAATTCCATTTTCTTCACAAAACAAGTTAAATTCTTGTGATAAAAACTCACCTCCTCAGTCGATACGCAGAACCTTAACTTTGTTACCAACTTGGTTTTCAACCAACGCCTTGAATTTTTTGAAGCTTGCAAAAGTTTCTGATTTGAGCTTCAAAAAGTATACCCAACTCATCCAACTGTAATCATCAGTTAGTAACAAAAACTATTGAGAACCAGCAAGAGATTTTGTGTTCATAGGACCATACAAATTTGCATGAACAATTTCAAGATAGCTAGTATCTCTTAAGGATCTTCCAACAGAAAAACAATTTCTATGTTGCTTGCCATATATACAACCTTCATATATATTTTCAACAGATCCTACATTTGGCAAACCATGAACCATCTTATTTTGACTTAACAATCTCAATCCAATCATATTCAAATGTCTATAACATAAATGCCACAACTTAGATTCGTCAACATTATTCTCACTAACAATCAAGGCTTGTTCAACTTTTGAAACTTCAAGTTGAAACAATTTATTATCTGTCATGTGAATATTAGCTAAGATTTGACCAGACTTGTTATTCTTAATAACACATGAGTCATCATCAAACAAGATCTAGAATTCACAACTCAACAATTGCCCAACACTTAGTAAGTTATGTGCCAAACTAACATATTTTGAATAAGTTTCACTTTACCTTGACTAGTTTGGACAGCAATAGTACCTTCACCTTCAACTTGAATTTCCTTATTATCACCAAGACAAATTCGCCTCATTTTTGTCTCATCTAAATCTTTAAATCCTTTTCTTTCACCGGTCATGTGATGGGAGCATCCATTATCGACAAACCGAACACCAGTTTTGTAATCTATAGTGGTAGAGCGAGCCATGAAAAGCACGCTTTTTTCTTCCACTTTCACGGCATAACAATCTTGATCATTTTAATACCAGCACTTAGCTTCTATATGGCCAAACCTATGACAATTCTAACACTGCACTTCGCTTTTACAGCTATTTGTCCACCCAGATTGGCTTCTGCCTCTACCACATCATCTGCCTCTAAAAGAGCCTCTGCCACATCCTCGTGCTCCTTGTTCTAAAGATTTCTCATTCTGAATTGGATTTTCTTCCTTCATTTGAAAATCTTGTTCTTCGGTTCTCTCTATTGACTTATTGATCTGTGACTCGTGATATTGCAAAGAGCCCATTAGTTCATCAAATGAAAACTTAGATAAGTCTTTTGATTCATCTATGGTGTCACGACCTAGGCCGTCGTGATAGGCACCCACACTAACCCTCTGGTGGGAGAACCATTAAATACAATCCATCTAAAAAAAATTACGAAAACTAAGGCATTAAAGATACAGAAGCAGGTTTAAATGAAGAAATAAACTGGAGTTCCCATAAACTTCTGAAGTTAAACCAAACGACTATCAAACATTGCTAAAAACACCCCCACAACCTGAAATTAAGTCAAAGTACCAACACTCTAAAGTTCAACAAATCTAAGAAAAAGGGGTACAATCCCAACTAACATATGAAATAACTAAATAGTCTAAGTCCAAAGGAATGGACTAAACAATAAGAAGGACTTCATGGCAGCCTGAAAGAATTGGCTTACCCTTGAAATCCAGTCTCGATCACTGATCTCCTAGTGAGGTCTATCAGTAGTCGCCTGAAGATGCCATGTACTCAACAAAGAACGAGCAGGTGCAGTATCAGTACATAACCACAGTGTACTGGTAGATTCAGACGGCTATTCCGGTAAGCACAACATATACCAGTAATCACAACAAGTTAAACATATACATGTACAGAATATATATATACACATCGATTATCATTTCAGGAGCAATGGACAAATTCAACATCCTCAATAACAAGTAGATATAACGATCAATAGTCCTCTCATAGAACCCATATCCAAACTGTTGGTGTGCCGAATGTGACACCCGATCCCAATTAGTGTGCCGGACATGACACATGATCCAATATATGCGCCGAAACGTGGAACATGATCCAAGTTAGTGTGTCGGAACATGACACCCTGTCCATTCAACACAACCATAATTATAGTCACACTCATATGTATATTCTCATAATCATACAATCAAGTGTCAAATCATGGCATACATTTACTCAATCGTACTCATTTCATTAGGTTTGATCAACAAGGCTTCATTCACATACACACATGCATTACAATGAAGTAATCACCAACATATATCACATATACAAGAAATCAAACCATGACCTATCTTGAAACCAAGCTCGAATCCCTCTAAGGCACTTGATTAACCGTTTCAAAGACACTTCATCCATTTCTAAGCATCAATGATCATTAGTCAGTATAAACCCAACTAAATGAGTTGGGGTTGAACTCCACAGGGAGCGGTACGTGTATAAGATTCAATTGGGAAGTATGAACATGTTCAAATTAGTCATAGGAATAAAATTTATCGAATAAAAACATCATTCCAACCAGGGGTGACACGAATGTCAAATGGAGGGTTTTGGTTTTAATTATCAACTTCAAACAGTGCGAAAAAATATGAGATAACAATAATGAGACGAGTTCTTGGGATGTGATTCGATTATAGGCTAATATAGGTAAATGGGTGATTGCAACTATAAGAAAATAACTAAATATCAGTGAGTAAACTAGGCTATAGAGAAGCTAAACTCTCTCAAACAATTTACCCCGAATCAAGTTGATTTCTCTCGAACATCAACAAGCATGCAAAATAAGAACAGCCCAAACCTTAGCCCATTCACTCTCTCGAGCTGAAAATGTGGGAATGTATTTAGGATTTCTCTCGACCTGGACCCAGGTCAACCCAATACCCACTTACCATCAATCAAAAACCTTAGTTCTAAAACCTCTCTCTCGAGTAAGCCAAAACACAAGGCTAGAACTGCATTTGCAACTACAATTCTTAAATGAAACCACAGTTAATTATTGAACATACTTCTAAATAGCATTTAAACTAACAATTAGCAATACCCATATACTAAATCATCCCATAATCACATAATCAGACCCCAAGAAATGGGGTTTTAGCTAGACATCATAAAAAGGTAAAAGTCATAACCAAATTGATTATTCATCTACTGGGTAAGACTAGATTCGTCCTTACAATGCTTCAATTCGAAGAATCTCAAAGACCCACTTCAAATTTCTCAAAAGTGAAAAACTTCAATTCTTCAAAGCTTAGGAAAAAGGAGAGAAAACTTGTCTCAGTTCTTAAAATATGAGCTATGATATTAGATACTAAACAAATGTTCAAAAATTTATTTATAGTCGTCAAAAATGTGTTGCAAAGAGTCACTCGGTGAAGTAAGTCGGGCACGCCGAACCACTCAGAGAGCCACCCTTTGGTCACTTTCATCCCTTTTCTGCCTTGGCATTCAGCATCCTCAAGATCTATAACTTTGGGCGATCCAGCACTACATCACGGAACTACTCGGCGATCCGTCGATTGCTCCTTTTCGTCGCCAACTTGATATCTTTCCTCAGGGCTTGGCAGACTATAACTTTAGGCGGACAAATAGCCACTCGGCAATTCATCGAGTAATCTTGGCGATCACCAGGTAGCCTTTCTTCATCCTTTCAGCATGTTTTGTTACTTTTTGCTTGTTAGTGTCCTTGCTTTGTTCCTCAATCCATATACCTGAAAAACAAAGGTTTTACATCAGTTATTGGCACAAAATAAGCATTTGAGGACACTAATTCTATAATAACAAAGCCCTAAATGAGTCCAAATCTCGGACTCATCAACACCCCCAACTTAAACTTTTGCTTGTCCTCAAGTAAAAATCAAGTTCAGCAGTTCAAAAAAGATGTCTCAAACACTCCTACACAAGACTCAATCATGAATGCACACAACAAGACTCAACTTACTCATGCAAGGATTAATTGTGCACTCAAAGATTCAAGTTGTGACTCACAATAATCAAAGATTCTTAAGTTCGCAATACTTGCTTCAAATGCAAGTTCAAGCTCAACAAAGGTACTCAAATGCCCTCACAACAAGAATGATTCCACATTCACACACTATTTTTCAACAAATTATAGTTCTAGAAGGACATACAACTCTCACACTCACAAAGATGAACACATCCATGACTTCACCCATAGGTTTGCCCTTATTTTCCAATCAACATTCACTTCAGCTCACTCAAGATCAAAAAAGTCTTTTCAAGGCTTGTAATGGGGCTGAGTGTAAAGGTATGGTCATTTAGGCTCAATGGCTGCTATCCTCATGAAATGTGGAATGAATATCACTTTCTTTCCTTTTCTTCAACATTTTCACTTGTGCTCAAAATTCACCCCATTATTCACTTCCAATGGAATACCGAACACCCATTTCTTTTTCAACTTTCACAACTTTTTCATTCTTTTTCTTTCTCATTCTTCTTTTCTTTTTCTTCTTTCTTTTTTTTGTATGGAGAGGTTCCATCTTTTTCAAAACCATGGATCAAGGAGGACTTCTTCACACTTCTTGATTTTCCTTCTCTTTTCACCACACCCCTAACTTAGGCTTTTGTCCTAAGTTGTGTATTCAAACAAACCACACTTCATGAGGATTATGGGTGAATGGATAAAGAGGGGTTACAAATTTCATCAAGTTTCTTCCAAAAAATGGATAAAGCTCGGAAGGGTTTCAAGCAAAGTTCACACATTCACAAGGTTGGCCACAAAAGAGGTATATTGTCAAATTGTTTCACTCTTCAAAATTGTTGGCTAAAATTATTTCAAGAGCTTGCATCACTTAGTCAACCGGACCAACGGGGCAAATTCTAGGTGTCATCACACAAGGTTCATGGTAAGCTCATCACACAAGGCATTGGTACTAATATAAAACAAGACTCCACACTTTCGCTAATGTGCAATGTTCATCACAAGAGACTCATTCGATAATTGGCTAGTCACAACGAGATGTAAAAAGACCACATATTGTCTATGCAACTTCATTTGGCCTCATCGTAGCCGCGCATTCATTTTTATTTGATTAAGAGCATTATTCAAGTCATCGGTATTGATCATAACCGATACTCAAATTTTCACAAGAACAGCCAAAATCACACACAAGGGGTGGCAAATTTTTTTAGAAAGTGTCAAAAACCATTTTCATTCAAAACAAAGATCCATTAGCTCAAACATCCACAAAATAGAAATTAACAACACAATTTACAACACGAAAATCCAATATATACAAAGATAGTCACATGAGGTAGGTATGGAAATACCTCGCCCCACCACAAATAAAAATGAAGTTATCCTCAAATGCAAGAAAATAATAATAGCAAGTCAATAAAACTGACAGAGAGGAAGGTAAAGAAGGGTCCTGTCTACCCAGTCGCTCCATCTATCGGGGCATCAGTGCCCGGTGTAGCACTTTGATCTTAGGCATCAGTGTCTGAGGTAGCAGCAACACTAGATCCAACCATGGTGGTGTCTGCCAATGAAATCTGCATGGCTGAATCTATCATAGCCTCCTCAACCTCTATAAGGCCCTCATAAGTAGCCTCCTCATCCAAGCTGCTACTCATCAGTCTCAGCCTCGAACTCGGCAGAAGCTACCTCCTCAACTCGAACCTCATCTCCGGTGGTAGCCGGAGGCACAACTGTATCAGCTGGCATATCGGGGATCTCTAGAGTCCCGAAAATCATGGACATATATGTGGACTTCACCTGGTCCACATCGTTCCTCAGCTCAGCAATCGCGGCCCTTAGAGCAATCACCTCATCAGTGGCCCCCTAGCCTCGCTCACACACCGTTATATGTGCCACACGGGCATCAATAGACACACTAAGGGGTGTCACAGCCACAGTGATGGTCTTCTCTGTCATTCAGGAACTATGGCCTCAAGCCTAGAGGCACGCCTATCCACATAATGGGCTAGCTGCCCCATCCGTAGTAATGCAACATGGGTGAGTGGGGGTCGGGGAGCAGCAGTTGTAGCAGACCTAGGAGGCATGGGAGTTGTAAAGAGGCTAGGAGTCACAGAAGGAACAACACTAGATATACCTGAAGGCCCAGGGGCCGGAGTAGGCATCACTGCCTCTATAGGTAATGTATCAGTATCAACAACCGGGGTGGTATCCACCGGAGTTTCTCTCCTCCTGTCTGCCTCCTCCCAAGTGGATTCGGCCTCTATGCGCCAGATCTCTATGGAAGATGTGGGAATCACTTCCAGATCCTTCTTCGCATCAAAGGGCACTCGGGTTCGTTTGCACAACTCGGTGATCAACACCAGAAAAGGTAGAGAGGTTTGGCGCTACCTAGCCCTCATGGTCATCTCTTGGCCAACAAACATACCCAAGTCCCCTCAATAATGCAACCAAGACAGACTTCATTCCTGTTGTAGAGAATAGACTCATTTTGGGATGGCATGATAGTGTTGCTCATAAATCCAAACCAATAACTTGCTACTATATTGAAGTCCTTCTTCTCTATTGGAGCTCCTGCCTCCAACCACCGAGGAGTGCCATCAGATATCATAGGGGCAAACCACTTTTTCAGAGTCTCCAATGGCTTTGTCTTGATCATGTATTGATAGTCATCTGAGATGTTGCTGGTGCACTCCAAAATTGTGTTGATGTCATCACTGAATTTTACCTTCTTTCCCTTGACAACCACATAATCAACCGGCTTGAATTTAGCAGCCTGCTTTTTCCTTTGTGGCACCATGGCTCTGTAGGCAGTGTAGAATTCCCGGGCCCAATTTGGAATGTACGGGCCACGCGGTCTAGTGAATATCTGGAACCTATGGGACCTCAAGAAGCTTCAAATCCCTGGGTATCTATCTATTACTCTGTCAGTACACAACCTCTTCTCATCGATAATGGTCCTCAATCCCTCAATCTTTAGTTTGTTCATAGACTAGGGAGGAGGACCACGTGAAGGTGGTGTTGGGACAACAGCCTGGTCTGGGATAAGAGGAGGAGGAGAAGCTTGGGATACCCGGATCCTAGACGGATCATGCATCCTCTTAGAGCACAGTTCATCACTCTGAGCCACAATAGCTCATCATCCTCAGGCTCAGAAATTGCAGCCTGAGGGTCTTAGTACTCACCCTCACTCTCAAAAGTGGTGAGGTGAGTGGGATATATCCCCTCATTATTGGAGCTGACATCCAGTGATGCCAGAGCAGGTGCCTTGCCTTCCCTTTGCCTTTCCCACCGGTGGTAGGCAGCTTTGTGGGGTTTGCTTTAGATGCAGTTGCATCCTCATTTATGATAACTCCCTTTGGCCTCTTGCGGGGAGGCATGTCTCTACCTACCACTATTGGTCTAGCCATATCTACAAAACACACCAAAATAAGTTAGAACGATTCAAGAAAAATGCAGAAAGACTCGCTGAATCACTTTGGTGAGCCAGATTAGGCTCGTCGAAAAAAATGGCGCAAAAATTTCCCAGAAAAATGGCATGTCGGCGATTGGAGGGTCCTTTCGGTGAATCACCGACCTCATTCGGCGAGCACACACATGCCCGTCAAAAGTTACAATTCATATTAGGGGTTAGGGGCACAAAAAGGGCGATCAAAGAAGACTTTCGGCGAGTCGTCGAGTGCACTCGGCGAGCTCAGGTTTCTCACCAAAAGTTATAGAACCAAACTCAACAAAAACATGAAATTAAAGGCGATCAAAGGGGATTTTGGCGAACCGTCGAGAGGTTCGGCTAGCTCGACCCAGCTCGCCAAACTACCCAACGTGCCTATTTTCAACCCAAACTTCTAAAATCAATCCCACAGCCCCCAAAAACAAAAGCAAACCACACACATTCTCAATTAAGCCCAGAACCATTAGACCTATGCCACCGGGGTGCTCAGACTTCCTCCGATTTGGCCAAAATTGGCCATTTGATGAGTTTTGGCCTTAAGAATGACGTCAAACGCCCCATCATTGGGCAAAGCACGTCATTTAGCACAATTTGGGTTACTCAGACATCACCCGACTAGACTCAACACCAATTAAGCGCAACCCACAAGATTACGATCAATTTTAAAGAACGAAATTCGAGAAATCAACCACATAGGCAATTAAGGCATGAAATTGAATTTAAAACATGCAAACAAGAACACATATACGAATTCAGAGAGGCCCAGCACAGATCAACATAATTTATAACAAAGCATTTGATTTCAACTGCTATTTACAAGTTTAGGGTTCGGAAAACCAACCTTTAATGCCGAATATATGTATCTGTAAGTTAGGTGGCAAAGTATCCAACTCCGAACACAAAATCAATGACTAAAAAGCGGTAAAATGCAAAAATATGGGAAATATAGAGTGCGGGTGTGGATTGTATGAAGTTGAAAAGTGAAGGAATGTGAAAGAGTTTGAGAGTTTATACCTTTGGCCTTTTCAAACCATGTAGTTCGCGCCCTTTTGGCGATATTATTTTTCCTCGCCGAACCACTCGGCGACACACCGAGTGGTTACTTACCTCACCAAGTTTTATAGGACCTCCAGTTGACTTGGGGGTCTAAACGGTGGACAAAGTAGGGCTTACCAACCTGTTCAACGATTCACCAACTAGTCCATGGGCCCGCCGAGTTTTACAGATTCTAACCTGATATATTCTTGAGCCCAACGGCAGTCCAAGTCGGGCTCACCGATCTCTTTGGTGAGTCGCTGACTGGACATTTTGCTTGCCAACCTACACTTTTCAAACACATTCTACACTTCAATCTGCACAATCAACACACGTTATTCCGAAAACAAAAATAAAGCAATAAAAACTTGGGTTGCCTCCTAAGTAGCGCCTTAGTTAACGTCGTGGAACGACGTAAGTCCCCTCTCAAACTTCATTCTTGGGATTTACCATAGTATCACTAGGCAACCCCTTGATGTCTCGGGTTTAAATGAGAAAAAATTTGACCGATTTGGGTCTCCGACTGCTTGATAGAGACGGAAGGAGAGGTCACCATCTGGTTAAGGGTCGATACATCTTCCTTCATCTCGTTCAAAATTTTATCGCTCCCTTCAACCTTATTAAGAACACGAGAAAGCATATCCTCAGACCGGCCACCTTCAGAATCATTGGGCTTTTGACAGTTGTGGGGAGGAACATACTTATCCTTCTCCCCATCTTTTTCCTTCCAAGTGGCATTTCGATCTCGCCATTCTCTATCATAATCTCTCCAGCCCTCGTCCCTGTTACAACCTTGGTTACCATCCTATCTTGGGTAGTTTACACAATAACCTCCTCCTTGGTTAGCTATAAAGTTCACTTTTTCGTTGTACAGCGCTTCAAACTTGGCCTCATCAGGGTTTACACACCCAACACCCATAATATTTACACTTTTAGCACCAGCTTCCATGACATTCTTGGCTAAAATGTCGAGTTGGGTCATCATATTTGCCATGTTTTGGTCCCTCTCTTGATCTTTCTCAAGTTGCTCATTTGTTAATTTAAAAGTGACGGGGGAGACCTAATCTTCACTAGTGTACCATACCCCGGTTAATTTTGGTCATACCACCCAAGATCAGGGCTGCTATAACGTAAGGTTGTTGCATCAGACCTCTCGAGGAAAGTTGATCAGCTACTCCTTTGTTCACCGAATCAAGGCTTCAGTAAAAGTATTGCAGCAAAATGTTGTTGGGCAAACCATGAGTTGGGCATTGTAGCACCAACTTCTTAAATCTTAGCCAAGTCTTATGGATAAGCTCACCCTCCAAACACTTGAAGCTTTGGATGTTGTCCCGAAGAGTCATCATCTTCGAAGGGGGGAAGAATCGCACTTGAAATGTGATAATGAGCTCTTCCCACAAAGTGATAGAATCTCTTGGCAACTCCGCCAACCAATTGCACGCTTCCACCATTAGATAAAATGGAAACAACCTCAGCCGGACCGACTCTTGAGATATGTTTTTAAAGGAGAACGACCCACAAATATCAACAAAGTTCCTTATGTGCTCATGCGGATCCTCATGAGCCGACCCACCAAACAACCCTTTCAATTGCAAGAGCTGCAACATGGTGCTAGTAATGTGGAACACAACGTTCCCTTCAACTGGAGGCAAGCGAATGGCACCAACACCACCCATTAGATTAGGGTCATTAAGATTTCGCTCATTTACATCATTGAGATTGTTGATGTCATCTTGGTGGCCCACTTGGCTACCATTGCTTCTGTTGGCACTCATTTTCTCTGCATTAAAACAACAACACAAAAACCAAAACAAAAAGTAAGTAGATTCAACTATGACTAAAAAGAACAAAATTCAACTTCACCAAAAGAATTTCAAACAACACCGCTCCCCAGTAGCGGCGCCATTTTCATTAATCATTTCAAACACAGTTCATCCAATTCTAAGCGTCAACGATCATTACTCAGTATATAACCCAACTAAATGAGTTGGGGTTGAACTCCACAGGGAGCAGTATGTGTATAAGATTTAATTGGGAAGTATGAACATGTTCAAATTAGTCATAGGAATAAAAGTTATCGAATAAAAACATCATTCAAATCAGAGGGTGACACGAATGTCAAATGAGGGGTTTTGGATTTAATTATCAACTTCAAACAGTGCCAAACATTATGAGATAACAATAATGAGACGGGTTATTGGGATGTGATTAGATTATAGGATAATACAGACAAATGGGTGATTGCAACTATTAAAAAATAGCTAAATATAAGTGAGTAAGCTAGGCTATAGAGGAGATAAACTTTCTCTCGAACAATTTACCCCCGAATAAAGTTGATTTTTCTCGAATATCAACAAGCATGCAAAATAAGAATAGCCCACACCTTAGCCCATTCACTCTCTCGAGCTGAAAGTGTGGGATTGGGTTTAGGATTCACTCTCTCGAAGTGGACCTAGGTCAACCCAATACCCACTGATCATTAGTCAAAAACCTTAGTTCTAAAACCTCTCTCTCTCGAGCAAGCCAAGAACACAAGGCTAGAACTACATTTGCAACTACAATTCTTAAATTAAACCACATTTAATGATTGAACTCACTTCTAAATAACATTTAAACTAATAAGTAGCAATACCCATAAACTAAATCAACCCAAAATCACATAATCACACCCGAAGAATTTGGGTTTTAGCTAGACATCATAAAAAGGTAAAAACCGTTACCAAATTGATTATCCATCAACTAAGTAAGAGTAGATTCATCCTTACAATGCTCCAATTCGAAAAATCTCAAAGACCCACTTCAAATTTCTCAAAAGTGAAAAACTTCAATTCTTCAAAGCTTAGGAAAAACTAGAGAAAGCTTGTCTCAGTTCTAAAAATATGAGCTATGATAAGATATTATGATATTAGATACTGAACTAAATATTCAAAAATGCATTTATAGTCGTCAAAAATGTGTTGCGAAGAGTCACTCGGCGAAGTAAGTCGGGCTCGCAGAACCACTCGGTGAGCTGCCCTTTGGTCACTTTCATCGCCTCTCTACCTTAGCATTCAGCATCCTGAAGGTCTGTAACTTTGGGTGATCCAGCACTACATCGTGGAACTACTCGTTGATCCACCGACTGCTCCTTTTCGTCGCCAACTTGATATTTTACCTCAGGGCTTGGCACACTGGAACTTCAGGTGGTCAAATAGCCACTCGGTGATTCGCCAAGTGATCTTGGCGATCACCAGTGTGCCTTTCTTCATCCTTTCAGCCTGTTTTGTTCCTTTTTCCTTGTTAGTGTCATTTCTTTGTTCCTCAATCCACATACCTTAAAATCAAGGGTTTTACATCAGTTATTGACACAAAATAAGCTTTTGAGGACACTAATTCTATATAAGCAAATCACTAAATGAGTCCAAATCTTGGACTCATAAGTACTTGAATCTTCCCTTTCCAAATTCTTTCCGCTTGTTCGTGGTCTAAAAACAACAATTTAATGCAAGGATCAATTATTTAAGGTCCAATTACCCGAATTATAACAAACCCAATAACCTAATACCAAACCAATGATCCTAATATGTAGCTAGGGCTATTTTCCACCATCAAATTCAGTCTAAAACCCTCTCCGAATAATAATTAACCAAGAATCTAAGTTCTAAGGATTGAAAAAGGGATTAGGGGAGTAAAATCCTTACCTTTAATGCTAAAATAGGTGGAAAACCTTCAAGAAATACCCATGGGTCGTCTCTTAGCTCTCAAGAACAAAACTTGCAGAAAAAAACATTTTTTAATTCGCGATTAAGCCGCTACAGCAAACCCCATCCCGCCATAGCGGTCCCGCCCTGGTGGGAATAATCCCCCTACAACAGCTTACACAGAGACAGAGAGTCGAAATTAGAGTTTCAAACCCCCCATTTAACAACACATCTTCAACCCATGATGTTGAAAGACTACCCTTTCATGCTAAGATCAGTTTTGGGAGTTCCATTTGCTCGAATTTGATTATGTAAAGTCGTACATGTTCCTTAACGTCCTTGCTATCTACTCATGTAATCCAAATCATTATTAAATCTATTATTCATTACCAGATTTCCCTAGACCTCACATGACTCATATTTCGTCCAAACCTGGACTAGGATAGGAATTTCCAAATTACTACAAAAAGTTTTTTGTCCCCAATTCTTTCCACGTTGGCTTTACCATAATGGTGGGAACAGTTCGTTACAATAGATATTGATTTACCCATCACTCATCCCCGAGTGACAAACTAGGAAATAAATGGGCTAAAGTAAGGGTAGAGTAGTACCTGAATCGTTGCACAACTAGGATACTTGTCTCGCATGTCCTTCACAGCATCCCAAGTAGCTTCCTCAACTGAACGATGCTTCCATTGAACTTTCGCCAACTTTATCTCCTTAGTCCTCAGCTTCTGGATATCGAGGTCAAGAATTGCTACCGGTTCCTCCTAATACTGCAGGTCTTTGTCTAACAAAGCTGAGTCCCATTTGATGATGTAATCTCTGTCCCATGATACTTCTTCAACATGGACACATGGAACACTGGATGAACTCCAGATAAGCTAGGTGGTAAAGCCAATTTATAAGACACAGGCCCTACATAGTCAAGAATCTCAAATGGACTAATGTATCGCGGACTAAGATTGCCCTTCTTGCCAAATCTCATCACTCCTTTCATGGGTGACACTTTAAGAAGAACATTCTCACCAGTCTGAAATGCCATGTGTCTTACTTTATGGTCTACATACTTCTTCTGTCGACTTTGGGCTGCTAAAAGCTTAGCTTGGATGCTTCTTACCTTATCCTGAGCATCTTTTACCAATTCAACCCCAAAGGTTTTACATCTCCAGCCTCAAACCACCCTACGGGTGATCTACATCCCCTCCTATAAAGTGCTTCGAACTGTGCCATATCAATGCTGGAGTGGTAATTGTTATTTTAGGAGAACTCACAAAAAGGTTGGAACTTATCCCAATTCCGTCCAAAGTCAATCACACATGCAGTCAACATGTCCTCTAATACCTGAATAGTCCTCTCCGACTGCCCGTCCGGCTATGGATGGAAAGCTATACTAAAAGTGAGTTGTGTGCCCAATTCATCGCGTAATTTCCTCCAAAACTTGGATGTGAACTGCGTACCATGGTCTGGGATGATAGAAAGGGGAACCCCATGCAGCCTTACTATCTTTTTCACATAAACATTAGCCAACTGTTGAGCATTATAGTCTATTCTGATCGGAATAAAATGAGCTGACTTAGTCAATCTGTCAACCACTACCCAAATAGAATCAAACTTCCCCAAAGTTTTGGGAAGACAACCACAAAATCTATAGCTATCATTTCCCACTTCCATTCTGGAATTGACATTCTTTGGAGCAATCTTGCAGGTCTTTGATGCTCATACTTTACCTGCTGACAGTTTTGGCACTTAGCCATAAACTCGACTATGTCTTTCTTTATGCCTGGCCACTAATAAATTTGTTTCAAGTCTCGGTACATCTTGGTCACACCTGGATGAATGTAATACCGCGAACCATGAGCATCTGTCAATAATTACAGAATCAAGTCACCAATTCAAGGAACACAAATCCTTCATTTAAAGCTGAGCACACCCCCCGCTTCAGGAGTGGTATCTTGTGCATTTCCAGACACTGTCTTCTTTCTGCTCATTCAAAGTGTCATCCTCAAATTGTTTGGCCTTGATCTCCTCAATGAATGTGGCCTTCACCTCAATGCTAGCTAAAACCCCATTTTTTTCTAATATGCCCAACTGCATGAACTTAGATTTTAAGGTTTGAATTTCCTTAGCCAAATGTCGCTCGGATACACTCAAGTAAGCTAGACTACCCATACTCATCGCCTTTCGGCTTAATGTACATGCCACCACGTTAGCCTTACCCGGATGATACTGAATGGTCACATCATAATCCTTGAGTAACTCAATCCACCTTCGATGTCTCAAATTCATATCATTTTGAGTGAATACATGTTGTAGACTACGATGATCAGTAAACACCTCACACTTGACACCATAGAGGTAATGCCGCCAGATCTTAAGAGCAAACACTACGAAGATGGTCGGCATGCTCTTCCGACACTTGAGAACCATTGTTGACCTCCAAGCAAACCCACATCTTGGCTGACTACAAGTGGAAGACTAACTCAAGCATACAAAGCTTAAAACTGAATAAAATTCATTGAACTAAATTACAAAATCTTTAACTCAAAAGATTAACTCTGAATAAAATAGTATATTCAACTCGCCAGAAATTTTTAATTATTGCAACTAACTTTTGTCCTCCAAATTATGCATTGCTTAATGATAATGGTGGTTGGTGTAATCCACCTTGTACTCATTTTGATCTCGCCATGCCTATGCTCCTCAAGATCGCTGAGTATCGTGATGGTATCGTTCTTGTTGTTTATCGTAGCTAAGCATTTTTTTCGAACTTTGTTTATATTATAAGTGTTAATTGATAACCCGATAAAAATAAGGCTTTTTCTCAAAGAATATAACTTATGTATATCATATGTATTTGTTTAGAAAGTCTATAGATATTCAATATTCGAAATCTATTGATGGACTAATTCAAATTCATGACGGGTGAAGCCAAAAGTGGGAAAAGAGCTCAATTAGCTTTTTTGAGCTTTTATTGTTTTTTCATTTATTTGTGTTTTCTTGTTATTTTTCCTTTTTCTTTTTATTTTGTGGGGTCATGTTGAGTTGGTTTCCTTTATTAGTTTTTTGTTTGATAGTTATTGAAGTACTCCCTCCTCCTCATTTTAAGTGAGACTTTTCAGATTTCGAGATTCAAAGAAGTATATTTATGATAGTAAGTTTTTCATAGTTTTTTTTTAAAAATTGAATTATCAATTATTGTGACTTATATTACTTTTTACGTAGTTTACAAATATATAAATTTCATTTCAAAAAATTTGAACAGTCCATGTGCAAATTGCCGGTCAAACTTTAACTGTTTGACTTTTGGAAAAAAAATGCTACATAAATTGGGACAGAGGGAGTAATAGTTATTTTATGTCATAGGGCATTGTTGTCACTTGTCAAAGCTGGGTGTGAACTACATTAATCATTTTTTTTCTAAGGGTTATCAAAAATTTGAAGTGAACAAGTAAAAGTGAAAGGATGGACGCACTAGTAATGAAAAATTTGAAACATTTTGTTTATGGAAAATTGGGGAACTTGTCTCCATTTGAATGTCAAACTCTAAACCCCTAGGTGGTGTGAAAAAGTCACAGCCACAGTGTTTTTTCCATCCGTAATTAATGTAAAACATGAAGGCCGTATAGAAAATTTTCTCGTGTGTATTTACTGCGTAAAGAATCCTGTATTTATACAAGTGTGGAAAATTAATTAAATCTTAACCTATATATTATTTGTCTAATTCCAAGACGATCCCATCCGTGCCTTCTTCTGCGACCCAATATCACTCTTGGCCCATTTTCTTTTCTCAAACAAGACATCATCAGACATCTTCATCTTCTCTCTGGTGAAATTAGAACATGCTATCAATGGTTGAGAAAATGGGGTAGAAGAAGGTTGAATTCCAACATCCCCCCTCAAGGTGGAGGGGAGCAGAGTGAGACCCTGACTTGCATAGAACTCCATGATGTTGCGGGCCATGAAGAGGCTTAGTGAATATGTCAGCGATTTGCTCTTTGGAAGGAACAAAAGATAGGGAAATGAGCCCTAACAAGTATTGTTGACGGACAAAATGACAATCCAACTCAACGTGCTTCGTCCGCTCATGAAAGATTGGATTTGGTGCGATATGAATGGCAGCAACATTATCAGAGTGCACAGGTACAAGAAGTTGAGGCGGAACAGAGAGTTTATCCAGTAATCGAGTAAGTCAGGTTAATTCAGTCACCAATCGACGCATAGATCGATACTCTGCCTCTGTGGAAGAGAGGGATATAGAGATTTGTTTATTGGACTTCCAAGAAATGGGGGAACCCCCTAAACTAATGAAAAAACCATTGATAGATCTCGGTGAGTCTCTCTACACGAAGCCCAATCCACATCACAAAAAGCATTAAGGGAAAAGGATGGAGAAGAATAAAAGAATAGACCCTGATGTGAATATTGTTTCACGCAACTTACAACCCTCAAAGCTCCATGATAGTGATCAAGACTTGGTTTTTGCATAAATTGACCGAGAATCAAAACTGCATGACATATATCCGGTCGTTTATGAGTTAAGTAATTTAAATTACCAATGATGTGCCGATATAAGGTTGTTCTTCCATATACTCTACTGATTCTGTGACAAATTTCACTGCAGGATCCAATGGAGAGGCAACTGGAGGAAGATGTGAGACATCAAATTCGCACAACAAATCAAAGGTATATTTCTTTTGACCGACTATCAAACCATGATTGTCCCTTAAGATTTCCATACCAAGAAAGGAATGCAGTGACCCAAGACTCTTGATCTTAAATTCTGAATTAAGAAAGACCTTTAGATCCTCTATCACAGTGTAATCATCTCAAGTTATCAATATATCATCACATAAACAGCCACAATAGCAATAGTATCCCCTACTTTCTTAAAGAAAAGAGAATAATCAATCAAAGAGGCAATAAAACCTTTGAAACTGAGGGCCCCTGCAAGTATGGTATACCATTGCCTAGAGGCTTGCTTGAGACCATATAAAAGCTTCTGTAACTTGCAAACCAAACTAGCTTTAGGAGGATCAACACAAATTGGGAACTTCATGTAAACTTCTTCTTGCAAATCTCCCTGCAAGAAGGCATTGTTTACATCAAATTGAGAAATTTCCCAATTCTTCTTGGCTGCAAAGGCTAGCAAACATCTGATAGTGGTCATTTTGACCACCGGGGAAAAAGTATTATTGAAATCTATCTCCTCTTTCAGTATATCACCCCTGATCACCAACCTTGTTTTCAACCTCTCAAGTGTCCCATCAGCATGTTGCTTCACCCTGTAAACCCACTTGCAAGGTAAAACTTGTCTACCCGGAGGTAAAGCAACTAAGTCCCATGTATGATTTTCTTGTAAAGCCTCCATTTCATCATCCATAGCCTTTCTCCAACCTGGATGAGTAAAAGCTTCTTTATAACTGGTGGGCTCAGTGATTGTAGAAACTGATTGTATGATGGATTTATTAGAAAGAGAAAGAGCATGAAAAGAAATAACACTAGGTTTAGTAGGAGTGTCAAAACAAGAGTTTGTCACATCACTGAAAAAATGGTGTTGCAATAATAATCTTGAAGATGTGACTGAAAAGTACCTTTATTCTGTGAGATCTTCTAGGATTATTAATGGGAGGATCAAGGGATGAAATATGAAAGTGAGTTAAACCGAGGGGAAATCTGAGTATGAGTTGAATCAGGTGATGATGAAGTGAATGGATGATATGGTGAAGAAGAGGAACTAGTAGATGGAATGGTATAAGGAATGAGATCAGTTTGAGAATCAGGCTGATCAGTAGATAAATTGGCATAATCTAGAAATATAGAAGAACGAATGTCATCATATTTATCCACAAAGGGAAAAATATGCTCAAAGAAATGAACATCTCTGGATACAAATATCCTTTTATTTTCAAGATTCAGTAACTTGTACCTTTTTGTATCACTAGGATAACCTAGGAATACACACTTCATAGCTCTAAGTTGAAACTTATCCCTGCCATGAGTTAAAGTGTTAGCATAGCATAAACATCCAAAACACTTCAAAGTATGATAAGATGGTCACTTCCCGAATATGATGTCATAAGGTGTTTTTCCTTTGAGCACCTTAGAAGCTAACCTGTTAATCAAATAAGTGGTTGTAAGGATGGACTCTCCCCAGTAAACGATAGGAACATGAGATTGAAATATTAAAGCCCTTGCAAGCTCTAGTAAGTGTCTGTATTTTCTCTCCACTATCCCATTTTGTTGTGGAGTGGCCACACAAGAGGTCTGATGCACAATCCCATGAGAACTAAAGAATTGAGAACCTGCTTCACTATTTCCTAGTTCTAAGGCATTATCCGATCTAATGACTTTAACCTTCACATTGAACTGTCTTTCCACCATTTGTAAATAACTTTGCAAGACTGTGAATGCATTGCTCTTTGTAGCCAAAAAGTCCAAGTAGCTCTACTAAAATCATCAACAATAGTCAAAAAATACCTATAATGATTATGAGTAGCTACTTTATAAGGTCCCCAAGTATCAACATGGATATGATCAAAAACAGATTTGCTAGAGATTTGACTAATGGGATAGGGTAGCCTGGATTGCCTAGCTTTAGGACAGATATCAAAAACACAGTCATAATTACTCGGAAAAGAAAGGAAACTGACATTTTTCATTGAATAGTAAGGCAAATGCCCGAATCTAATGTGCCACAATTTTACATTAGAAGTTGCACTTGTATATACAGAATGAGAAACTGAAACTGATTCAACAAGAACTGAAATAGGTAAAGATAAAGGACTAGATCCACTAAATATAGTATGTGGTGAAACTGAAACATTATTGCTAAAAAAGAACTACACTTCTGAGGACTGGGTTGTAACAAGTAGAGACCCTCATTGGCTTCACCAAAAACTTGACCCCTCCTCGTTGAAGAGTCCCGAAACACTCATTCATGTGATGTAAAAAATAGTGTGTAAGGAAATTGAACACGGAATTTATGAACAGACATGAGATTGAACTTGAAACTAGGAACATACAAAATGTTTTGTAAAATGATATCAGAAATTATAGGCACAGTTCCTGAATGAGTGACTTGAATGGTTTGACAATTAGAAAGATTAATGGTCAAGGGGAATTGAAGAGGGGACATGGAGGTAAAACATTGGGGATTATAACACGTGTTCTGATGCACCTGAATCGATGATCCAGGTGCTAGAATGAATAACAGAAAAACAAGATCCAAGATACTTTGAAATTGTACCAGCCACAACATTACTGTTGATCTCAGAGCCTGTGTTTTTCTATGATGCCTCCTCCATTTTCATTTGTCTAAACATATGAAGAAATTAATTGTATTGTTCTTTATTGTAATTGTGAGCAACATTTGTGACATATGTTTGATCATTGTTTCTTCCTTCATTGTCTTCAGTAATCAATGCTCAATTTCCCCTGATCTGTCCCTGGGTTCCTTTATCATTTGTGAACACAGAGTCTTCTGGAAAACCCATTTTTCTAAAAAAATTATCCTCTACATGGCCTATTTTTCCACAATATGTGCAGGTAACATTAGGATCATACTTAGCCCTTTTTCCTTTGAATTTTTGAAATTGATTTTGTTGTTTCTGGAACCTTTGTGGCTCTTGGGAAGTGATATTTCTTGATTGTGAGATCCCAGATCTTTGTGAAGGTGCTTGATAACTTTGTGCCTGCTTTCCATGTTTGTATTGATTAGTATTACCCACCATGAAAGAAGAAGAAGAATCAGATGAAACATGAGGACTGAGATAAGTCTCTCTCTGATTCTCATCTTGCAAAATCAAAGAGTAGGCATGGTTGATACTTGGTAAGGGGTCTACCATCAAAATATTCCCCCTAGCCTATGCATAAGTGTCATTTAAACCCATGAGAAACTGCATAAGTCTCTCATCTTCCAAAGATTTTTGGAGTTTCTGTTTTCCTTCACAAGAGCACACACAAATGCACTTAACATTCAAGTTGATGGAATCAAGCTCATCCCACAACTTCTTCAGTTTGGTAAAATATGCAGAATTATTGTTTGTTCCTTGTGATGGCCTACTTAACTCCTTCTGTAGATGAAACAATTTTGCACCATTGGTCTGGCCAAACCTGTGCTCCAATCTAGTCCACAGTTCATGAGTCGTTCTTGAATAGATGACACTATCAGCAATTTCTTTTGACAAAGAATTTAAGAGCCAGGAAGTCACCATGTCGTTGGCTCTATGCCAAGGTTGCAGATCTGAAGAACCTGATGTTGGAATGGCAAGAGTACCATTGATAAAACCTACTTTATTATTTACCGATAGTGCTATGATTATGGATCTCTTCCACCCCTGATAGACTTTACCATCAAATAGACAATTGACCAAGGTCAGAACGAGATTATTAGAAGCATGAAGATAGAGAGGATGATTTGAATCAATTGAAGATATGCTACTGGCAGCAGTAGCAGCTAGGGTTGAATTGTCGCCCATTGATGTGAATTAGAATGATAGAAAATTCTCACCGCTCTGATACAATGTAAAAATTGAAGGCCGTATAGAAAATTTTCCCGTGTGTATTTACTGCGTAAAGAATCCTATATTTATACAAGTGTGGAAAATTAAATAAATCTTAACCTATACATTATTTGTCTAATTCCAAGCCGAGCCCAGCCGTGTCTTCTTCTGCGACCCAATATCACTCTTGGCCCATTTGCTTTTCTCAAACAAGACATGATCAGACATCTTCATCTTCTCTCTGGTGAAATTAGAACATGCTATCAATGGTTGAGAAGATGGTGGAGAAGAAGGTTGAATTCCAACAATTAACGGTCCATGTTTCATGGTAACATAGGATTTAAATTCTACAACACAATGACCATTTATACACGTTCACATTAGGTACAATTTACTTTCACACTTGAGTGTAAACGAGATAGTGTAAAAGTTCTTTTACAGTGTCAGCGTGTAGAAGTTAAAAGTCATTTGTAATTTGTATACGCAGGGTGCCATGTAGGAAGCAAGGTGGAATAAAGTTCACTATCAATGGTTTTAGTTACTTCAACTTGGTTTTCGTCACGAATGTCGCGGGTGCAGGTGACATTATGAAGATTATGGTGAAGGGTACGAGGACTAACTCGATAACGTTGAGTCGTAATTGGGGTCAGAACTGGCAAACCAACTCCCTTTTTGTTGGTCAGTCATTGTCATTTAGGGTCACAGCTAGCGATAAACGCAAATCTACCTCGTGGAACATAGCCCCATCACATTGGCAATTTGGTCAGATATTTGTTGGAAAGAACTTTACAGTCTAAATAGGGAAATTAGGTAATCATAACACAGTATGCAAGAGTCGTGGTTTGTTAAAAATTTAAGATTTGTCTAGATATGTTAGAAAAGTAAGATTAGTCTAGAAACTCCTAGGTTGGAGATATTTTGTATTAGATATGTTAGAAAAGTAAGATTTGTCTAGAAACTTCTAGATTGGAGATATTTTGTATTAGATATGTTAGAAAAGTAAGAATTATCTAGAAACTCCTAGGTTGGAGATATTTGGCAGTAGATATGTTAGTCTTGATTAAAAATGACTGGTGGTTAGTGAGCCACATAGGTACATAGTTTGGTGTGAGATATTTTTCTTATTATGTGGTTGTAATTCTCACACTTTATCTATAAATACACCATATGTAAAGAAACATCGAGTCAAAAAAAATTGAACTCAAGAAAACTTAAGCCTTCTTCTTCACTTTCAGATTTTCTGTAGCAATTTATGGCTGTTATTTCCTACTGTTTACACCTTGTAGACCTGAAGTTCTTCTTCCTTTTCGTTGTAACATGGTATCAGAGCATCTTTGCTCAGGGATCTGAATCAAATTTTATTTGTTTCGCTCATCTACTTTCTGTTCTTTCTTGAATTTGCTTGCTGAAAAAAATTCATGGCACCTCAAAATTAACCAACGACAGGTCCTCCAACTTTTACCGGAGAGAATTATCACATATGGTCCATCAAAATGAAGGCTTATCTAAAGGCTCTCAACTTATGGGATGTTTTTGAGCTTGGAGAACCTGTTGTCTAGCCATTGAGAGTTAATGCAACTCTCAATGAAATTAAGAAGTATGATGAGTTGGTGACTAGATCACCATGAGCTGTCACCTGCATACATTCAAGTCTTACGGACGTGATGTTTATGAGGATTATGTCTTGTGAAGCAGCCAAAGAGGCTTGTGATAAGTTAAAGGAGGAGTTTGAAGGTTGCAGTAGAGTAAAGTCTATTAGACTCATAGCATTGAAGAGAGAGTTTGAGCTTCTGAAAATGAAAGACTCAGATAGTGTGAAAGAATACTCTTCAAAGCTGATGGAGATTGTGAACCAGATAAGAATGCTTGGTGAAACCTTTCCAGATCAGAAAGTTGTAAAGAAGATCTTGGTCAGCCTTCCAGACAAGTTTGAATAAAAAATCTCAGCTATTGAAGAGTCTTCTGACTTGACTACTCTTACAATAGCCGAACTAATCTCCAAATTGCAAGTCCTAGAGCAACAGGTCACTATGAGAATTAAAGGGATAGTAAAAGATGTCTTTCAAGCGAGGCATAAATGCAAACATCAAAAGGAAAGTAGAAAAGTCTGGTTGGATAAATCTGGAGAGGTAAAACCTGGTGGAAACCAAGGTGATTTGTCGATAAAAGGAAAATTTCCGCCTTGTGGCATTTGTAAGAAGAAAAACCACTTAGAGAAGAATTGTTGGCAGAATTGAAAGAGGTCTCCAATTCAATGCAGATATTGTAAGAAGTATGGTCACATTGAGAAGTATTGTAGGCAAAAGCAACATCAAAGTGGCCAGTCTTCCCATCGAGTGAATTTCGCAGATGATCACCAAGTTGGAAAATCAGAGGAGGAGGTTTTCATGGCCTCGCACACATCACATATTGACCAATGTGAATGGTATGTTGATAGAGCGTGCACAAGGCACATGGCGATTGAGGAAAATAAGTTTGTTACCTTGGACAGATCTAATAGAACCAAAGTGAAGCTTGGAAATGGCGCATTGATGTAAGCTCACGGTAGAGGGTTAGTAAAATTTCCTACTGACGAAGGTACAAAAATTATTAATGATGTTCTTTATCTGCCAAATTTGACTCAAAACTTGTTAAGTGTTTCTCAATTGCTTCATAAAAATTATTCTCTTAATTTTAAGGACAATCAATGTGTTTTTTATGATCCTAAAGGATGTGAAGTAGCTAAAATTAGCATGATTGACAATTTATTTACAATTACATGCTATTTTATTTATACTTGCTCTTTTAATGTTGAATTGAGCGTACCTGGCTTTGGCACCAAAGGTTCGGTCATTATAATCTTAGC